>ANSM01000065.1:0-61036 GCA_000347735.1 Cercospora canescens BHU | reverse complement strand
TGGCGGACCAGTTCGACGTTTCCGAGCCCCGCGTCGCCCTGACTACGGGCTTGTACATGATGGGGCTCGGGCTCGGGAGCGTCGTGCTCAGTCCGACCGCCATCTTGTTCGGCAAACGCCCCGTGTACTTGGCTGCCGCCATCTGCTTCGTGCTCACCTCCATCTGGTGCGCCAAGTCCCCCAATTTTGGCAGTTTGGTGGCAGCACGCATCTTTCAAGGTATCGCCGTGAGCTCGGTCGAGTGCTTGCCCTCCGCCACCGTCGCTGAGATATACTTTTTGCATGAGAAGGCCTATCGATTGGGCATCTACACCTTGCTCTTGCTCGGGGGCAAGAATTTGGTGCCCTTGGTGAGTGCTGCCATTATTCAAAGCCTGGGGTGGAGGTGGGTATTCTGGATGGTTGCCATCATCGTCGCGTTTGCCTGGTTTCTCCTCTTCCTTTTCGTCCCCGAGACTTTCTGGGATCGCACACCCGTCCCCCACAAGCATAGACATCCTTTGAGAAGCGTTCGCAGCATTTCGCGTTCCATTATTCGATCGAGTCCGCCTAGTCCCGAGTTGACGCGCACCGAAGTGCCTCCGACCAAGGTGAAGAAAACTCCAGCCGCCGACGACGAGAAGAAGCCTGTGGCACATTTTGAACACGATGCGTCAGACAACGAGAAGGACAGCCATGGCACATCACAGGAGAAACCCGGTTCTGATGAATCAAACACTGGAAGCAATCTAGCGCGACCGCCGCCAGCACATGCGCCCCACGAAGACTACTTCAGCCTACCGCCAGCCGATCCAGCCGATGCTGAAGCTCAGATCTTCACGCCGCGGGCGAAGGACTTTGCAGACGCTCCCGATCCTCGAAATGAATACACCAAGCAAGTCGCTGCTCAACCGCCCAAGACCTGGCTTCAGTCGCTCAGCCCCTACTCTGGCCGACTGTCCGACTCCTCGTGGATCCGCGTGATGATCCGTCCTTTCATCCTCTTCGCCTATCCGAGCATCTTGTGGTCTGCCTTGGTGTATTCCCTCTCTATTGGATGGCTCATCGTTCTTTCCGAATCTATCAGCAAGATCTACATGACTAGAGACACGTACAACTTCACAGCACTCCAGGCAGGTCTCGTCTACATTTCACCCTTTGTCGGCGGCATCCTCGGCACGGCTGTGGCGGGAAAGGTCTCCGATATCATCGTCCGCTGGCTCGCGCGTCGCAATGGCGGTATTTACGAGCCCGAGTTCCGACTTGTCATGGCCATTCCAATCGCCATCACTACGACCATTGGTCTCATGGGATACGGCTGGTCTGCTCATGAGAGGGACGCTTGGATCGTCCCCACCATCTTCTTCGGCTTCATCTCCTTTGGCTGCTCGCTCGGTTCTACCACGAGTATCACTTTTGCGGTCGACTCGTATCGCCAATACGCCGGCGAGGCTCTCGTGACGCTCAATTTCAGCAAGAACATCTTTCATGGTTTGGTCTTCAGTTTGTTCTTCAACCATTGGTTGGAAGGCGAGGGGAGCAAAGACGTTTTCGTTTCCATTGGCGGAATTCAGTTGGCGTGCATGCTCACGACGATCCCCATGTACATCTACGGCAAGAGGGCCCGAATGTGGACTGTCAAGAAGAATTTCATGGAGAAGTTTTGATTTTTTTTCCCCCTTTGAGAGGTATTTGCGCTGAAATTTGTCATGGCATTGGCATAGCGAGGTGCGTGGGTCTAGAACTCGTTTGATGATAATGATAGACACGAATCTGTTACGAATTTTGGGAGGGCTGGTATAGGTCTCGGGAAGGGGCTTTCTTCGCAATCTGGCTTCCACGTATGTCAAAAGATACAATGAGAAAGGTACACGAAGAAGTGATTTTTATGGTCGATGTGCAATTGATTTTCAATCCTGCTCGAGACGGAGGCATCTAGCACCGCATGATATCTCTCCCCTACGACGCCTTCACGTTCGAGAAGTCCACCTTCATCTGCCCACTTTTCGGCGAGATGACCACGTAATTATTCATCATCATGCTCGCGTCCGTCGTGTCGGGCGCTAATTTCGCTCCCACGAACCTCTTGAAGAACAACACGGTCGCGAGGCGCAATTCCATCATCGCTAGATGTTGCCCGATGCATGTCCTGCTCCCTGCACCGAAGGGCCACCATGCTGTTCGAGCTTCCGGGGAAAGCGCCGCGGGGCCGTTGGGGAGCCAGCGGTGGTGGTCGAATCTAGATTTGATGCGTCAGTGTGGGTGATGAGGGGGGCGGGGGTTCTGGAGTGGAGCGTACTTTTCAGGATCGGGAAAGATGGTGGGATCGCGGTGGGAAACCCATGGGGTGGTGTTGACGATTGTGCCTTCTTGGAGGAATTGGCCTTCGAGTGTGACGCCGCCTTTGGGCACGACGCGGGGTTCGGGCATGGGGATTGCGGCGTAGAGGCGAAGAGTTTCTTTGATGATGGCGTTGAGGATGGGGAGTTTCTCCAGCTCAGCGTCTTTGGAGTCGAGGGGTGTGGAGGCGAGTTCTTGCTCGAGTTCCTTTTGGATCGCGGGTTGTTTGAGGACGGCCCAGATGAGGTAGGTGAGGGATTCGGAGGTGGTGTCGCTGCCGGCGATGATGAATGAGCCGGCTTCTACTGTGACTTGCATGGGGGTGAGAGTTTCGTCGTCTTCTTCTGCTTTGGCGAGGATGCTGGAGAATACGTTCTTGTTGGAGGCGTTGCTGAGGCTGTTCTTGTATGCGATCGAGGATATATCGAGGAAAGACCTCCACGCGTTGAAGAAGTTGGTCAGAGCAGGTAAGGGGATCCGGCTGAGGACTGCGTAGAGCAGGGGGAGGTGATATGAGAGCAGTGATGCCAAGTTGGAGAAGTGAACCTTGTGAAAGAAGGCGTGCATCTGACAGCCGTCAGTGTTTTTGTAAGTAAAGCGACCTGGAACGACATACCTTCTGCGTCTCAAGCCCTCCGAGTGCCTCGCCAAACATCAGCTCACTCACAATATCACTAGCCATGAGCGTCCACCAGCGTCGCACATCGCATATGCCTCCGGTGTTCTGAGCTTCCTTGACTATCCCATCAACAACCTTGGCCGCTTTGTTCCGTACCATGTCTTCCCACTCAGCTCTCAGATACGCAGCAGTAAAACCACGAGCAAAGAGCTTCCGTGTCTTTGCATGTTTATGGGGATCGCTCTGTTGGAACAATCCTGCAGGAGGATAATTTTTCTCCGTGGGTCCAATGTATTCGTACCATGGCGATTTGACGAAACCGCCGCCAATTTTATTCACGGCTTTGAAAGAGGCCAGCGAAGAGACGGCGACCTCGTTTGGTGCAATGCGAACAATTGGTCCATATTTGCGATGGAGGTCTTCAACTGTTTGAGCTTGTTGTAGGCACACGGCGGACTTATAGAAAAGGGGGATGGCGGAGAGACGGGCCCACCATGGTCCCGGGATACCGTTGAGAGGCGATACGAAATATCTTTTCAGTAGCTGTGTTCATGTCAGCATTGTCAGACGACAGAGTTGCAGGCACTATGTGCATACCAAGACCAGCGGCGCAAGGCTGATGAAGGCGATTACTGCTATCAGCGGGGACGAGACCAGAGTGCTCAGGAACATGGTGACATTCAGAACTTTTCGAGAGGAAAAGGCGGATGCAACGAGCGAGGTCTCTCACGATACTCGCGATCAGGGAGGGGTTCATAATTTGATTTTGTAGCAGAAATTACTTCTACATTGGACGCGGGCTTCGGAGCTTTTGCATCACGCGTCGCTGACGATCTCTCGATCTGTGACCGGAAACCATACTGTTTCAGTGCCGCCGGAGTCTGTCAGCACAACGGCTGCGTATACAGCATCTTGAATTTCGGAGTGCAAATGAAGGCATTACGGCGGCCGCATCCTTGCTGACTACCAACGGCAGTTGCCTGAGTGGTTCTGATCCTGGACTGTGGAGTGGGCGAGTGTCGCGCAGTCAGACCCCGAAGTACAAAGACAGTGTCACATTGCACGATACTTCCGCTGATGACTAGTCCTGCTTGTGGCGCTAGCCTGCTAGTGACAGTGAAGAGCACGTTTGTTGCCGAGTGGCACCAATCATAGCTTCGATGGCGATATGATTTGGCACTAGGGTGGGCCGTTCAGGACAATGTCGCGATTAAGCCATCGTATTCACAGATCGTAGTGGTGTTCATACGAGCACTCGACTGAGTAAGTGGGCGGCCGGAGCCCGGTGCGGAGGACCTGTATGAGTGGGATTTGACCAATGAGGCTCCAGCCCTCTGAACAACATCTTGGCGTACACAGCTTTCAGAGCAGAGGCAACACCACTGTGTATCCAGGGCGGATTCGACACCGGCTATACTGAAATCTGTCTTCGTGAAGTCTTCCCCCCTGTCGACGAAAGTCTCGGCGTAATAAACAAGCTTCGCGGGTCATTTCTTGAAAAGCTTGATCATCCAGGATCCTGGTTGAAACGGCAATGACGATGACGCACTCGATGCGCAAAATTTGGGGATCGTAGGCTCAAAGGGGATGTTGCATCTGGGACGAGCGTGGGGAGGTGAGAAGCTGGAAGGTTCCCGAATTGCCCGGGATGAGGAGAATCTTCCGACGCCACAAATCGTCCGGGCAGCGATTTGTAGCCATCATCTGGGTGGAGACGCCAAACCACAGCGGAGCTGAGATCCTTCGTGAAAGAGATTTGCGATCAGTGCAGTCTCACCAGAGATGTCTTCAGGCAATGCGTGTACCGGGGCCAGACGTCGGTGTTGCGGCAGGCGACTGTCTTTGCGTTCGAGCCGCAGCTGCACATTGAGCGAAGTCGCCGTGGAGCTCCAACATTTCAGTCTAGAGCGTACGGACGCCGGATCGATGGATCGCAGGATTGAGACTGCATCCTGGTTCGGTTCCTCCATCTGCACATCATCAATGCCTGTTGTGGATCTGGCCTGAAGAGCAGCACCCGCGCGAACATTCACTTGTTCTGCCACTGTCGGGCGACATGGTGTGCATGGGAGGACACCCGTCAGTCAACGTCGGTCTCATTGATCTGAACAGCAGGAAGCTCGACGTTCCCCAATCTCTTCCCGAAATGCTGCGCGAAACGCTGAGCCACAGCAGCAATGTCCCACTCGTCTTGACCTGTCTGTGCGCGCAAGCTCGTCGTCCTCTTTCCTTCAAGCCCACACGCCACAACACGCTCGAACCACCCTAGTTCTGTATTGAGATTCAAGCCAATGCCATGACTGCTGATATGCCTCCTTAAATGCACGCCCGCTGCACAAATCTTTTCGTCATCATTCACCCAGACACCAGGATGCTCTGTGGTTCTCGTCTGCACGCCATACTCCTTGCAGACATCCATGACCGTGTTCTCCAGCAGTCGCACGTAGCAACGGGGTGTAAGTCCGTGTTGTCGCAGGTCAATGATCGGATAGGCGACGAGCTGTCCCGGACCGTGGAACGTGGTCTGTCCTCCCCGTAGAGCTTCTGCGAAGTCGGCATTGCCCCAAGGGGTCGGCTGCGTTAAGAACTCGCGCTGACTTGCACTCACGGTGCCGATTTCGCGTCGACCGCACGTGTATACGGGATGAAATTCGGCTGTGAGGATGGTGGGGCGCGCTGAGGCGACATTTTTCGGGTCTGCTTTGTACGCGAGAAGCTTGGTGACCAGACGATGCTGGAGATCGGCGGCGTGTTGATATGAGACTATACGGGGAAGATGTAGATGGCGGAGTATGGTCATCGTGAGCAAGACGGCATGGGAGACTTGGAGGTTGTGCATGTGCAGAGCGAGACTTCAGCTGGCTGGCCGGGCCGAGATCCGAAGGACATGCAGCGAAACAAAACAGTCAACAAATGTCATCAATCTCCATTGAACTTTAATATGCGATATAGCTCGATGATACATGTATTTATACTGACATGCCACAGTTTGATTTCTCAGTCATCGCCACGATCGCCCTTACGAGAAGCCACTGCCAACGACAAAGCTCGCATCATTATTGAAAGAATTGGTAGTGTCATAATTCTGTGGTCCACCATTTCTCGCAACATACCCGACGTTGTTAAAGTGGCGGAAAAATCTTGTGGGATAACCCCACGCGCGGACGGTATTGCCTTGGCCGTTAAGCCCAGATTGGCCGCAGAATGTAGCATCCTCAGCAAACTGCTTACCTCCGTCATTGGATTGAACTTGAAGCACAAAGTTGAAGTGACGGATGTAGCTGCCAGGTGAGTCGACGGATTCGAATGAAAAGCAGCCAGTGGCTTGACTTGCGAGTGGGGCTCGTACAGTCCACTTTGCAGCGTTCTGTGCAGCGGTACTGCTCGACGATGTGACGACTTGTGTGTTGACAGTCGAGCCGTTGTGGGAGAGATATCGTGTGTTGTACCCTGGCGTAGTGGCACGGATAGTGACGGTAGATCCAGAGTTGAACGCTGGTCCACTGCTTAGTGACGTGGTTGCGTACTTGGCCGCCACGATATTAGCTTGCACAGCGTTCTCGGTGGCATCGCTTGGGAAACCAGAAGTCATCACACCCTCATAGAAAGTGCCCTGCGCACCGTTGCTATTGTCGCCACCAATGCCGAGCAGGATAGATCCTTCCTTGCTCATAGGGTTGTACCCGTCGGCGTTCGGTCGCTTGCCATTGTAGAAAGTAGACAGTCCACCAGAAGCAGCATTGGCGCCGCGCAGTGCCCAGTTGTTAGGCTGGCCTTTGACGACCGCAGTGAAGAATCGATTGGTGATGGTGGGATCTGCGGGATTGTTCTTGACATTAGCGCCGGAGAAAAGCCCGTTCTCGAGATCCGCCATTAGCCATGGTCCGGAGCCAGAGCCTGTGCCCCAAAAGGTGTTGGTACCGTAGTAGATGGCCTCCATGTGACCATTACCAGTGTCGAGGTTGCTGGTTTCCGCATTACCATAATCGAAGCAACAAGCATCGTTGTAGTGGGATCCGTCGAGGACAGCGTACATGCCTTCAGGTTGATCACCAGTGGCAACGCCGCTCCCCTGCTTGATTCTGTATCCAGTTCCCGGGTGCACGAAGACACCATAAACCTTCTTGCCATTCAGTGTCACTGGGGCTCCAATTGCGCTCGCAAGCTGATCATAACCACCCGCTTCTGTGCCACTCGCGGCACCACCTGGGGGAGCCTGTGTCAAGTGGTTGCTGCGGCCTGACTGATCGTAAAGGATGGTGATGAGACAGGTTGTGTTGGCGCAGAAGCTATCCTGCGCGCCCGAATTGGCCACGCCGCCAGCAGAGACGGGCAAAATGTCAGTGGTCTTGCCATCAGATGCGCGTGAGATCTGATACAGAGGCCCGTTGTAGGAGTTGTAGAGAGCTCTCGTTGTGCTGTGTGCCGCTACGCATGGAGTGTTTCCTGAAGCGTAAATATCGCAAGGGCCGGCATGCACAAGAGATCCTGTAGCAGCAAGGCTCAGAGCCAATTTCAGATTCGGTCGAGACAGCATGTTCGCAGACGTAGTAGAGCGTCTCGAATAGATGCTTGATGGCAAGTGTGTTTGCCCTCTCCAACTTGCCGGACTTCTCTATTTATCGTGCTGGCCAAGCAACGACAAGGCTTCCATGCTCGTACATCTGCATGCTCCGGAGAATTTGCCACATAGATGCCGTCTCACCCAATTCTGAACATGCATGAGCATGTGGTCACCCATTGCGTCCGGCAGTCGTCGTGTGGGTGGAGCATCGCTTTGCCCTCGGGACCGCTCTGCTCGGGCCACGACACACGGCACATGGCAATATAACCAAGCTTTCGCTTTACAATCCAAGAGGTGCGCAAGCTCGTGGTCATGTCAGCAAGCTCCAACAAGATCGCAAAGACATGGCTTGACCAAGAGCTCGATGCTGCTCCTCGTTGGAGGAATAATGCAGATCTATCTGGGGAAGCCATGTTAGCACAGTTAGACTCTGCAACCCATGGGGCTCCACATTCCGGATGCGAGTTTCAAAACCCGTCGGCGTGGTATAGAAAGTGAAGAACTACGTCCGCGTGACACTTTTCGAGAAGGTGCCTGAATGGCTCCGCGAGCAACAATCCGGGCAAATTCCTTCCACCAATGCGTGCGCTGAGCTAAGCGGTTGCGCGTCTAGCCCACTCGCCGATTTCTTGGAGAGAGAGATCGGCTGCCATGTGCATTGCTCGTGAAATAGGAATGGAAGCGCGCATGTACCATGAGTACATCAGGCAGGACAAGAAAGCAAATATCGCAGCAGACTATTGTTCTGCTGTGGTCTTCGTGGCTGCCAACGTCGGAGGGAGACACCAGAAGCTGTCTGGAGGGGCTCATCAAAGACGCAGATCTAGCGGAGTGGGCGTGATCATCGTTGTGCGGACGCCGCCGGCAAAAGCAGCGCAGGAGCGATATCGGCGTTGGAGCAACAACACGCAGCGAGCTGAATGCATGCAGGTGGTCAGCGATGCCAGTTTCCTTTTCCAGAGTCGCGTTGTCAGGGCGGAGTGTAGGACTTGGAGTGATGGTGCGATGTGTGAGGGAGATGCTTGCATCCTATTAGGGTTGATCCCGCCGGGCTTGGCAAATATGATCAAAGGCTTCGCGCTCTTGATGCGCCTGACTGACCAACGCGTCGAGCAGTGTGTGACACAGCACAGCACCACTCATGGCGGAAAAGGTGCTCGCCGGACGCGTCAGCAAGCGCTCGCGCCGTCGCGGTGCTGCTGGAAAACTGCCCCTTCTTCCGCCAGATGCTCAAATCACCAAGCGTCCTCTCCTGCACCCAGCACTTCCTTCTCCATACGCCGGCTCATCACAGCAAAAGGTCATCTACGTGTCGAACAAGACGCCGTTCATGTCCGCCGTCAAGCGCGTCGAGAAACTGTTGCACCTCAGCGACAAGCGATTGGTCCAGTCTGCGACCCAGCGAAGCAAAGACACGCAGAGAGCAAGGCGTCGGTCAGAGCGCGAGGCAGACGCAATTCTGAGCATTGCGAAGCAGCTTGAAAGCGCAAAGGCCGGTCCCAGTGAACGTGAGCCTATTGTCCTGAAGGGAACGGGAAAGGCCATCGGTAAAGTCATGGAGCTCAGTCTGTGGTTCCAACAGAGGGAAGAGTACCACGTCACTCTGAGGACTGGGAGTGTGAGCGCAGTCGATGATGTGCGCTATCGGCAAGATGAGACTGAAGGCAACAGGAATAAAGATAGCATTGAGGATGCGCACGACACGGCTCAAGGCGACGAGGCAGCATCTGTGAGACCCTTATCCAGAGTGGTCAAACGCGAAGAGCGGATGAATGAGGATGGCAGAATGGAGGTGGACGAAACGCGTATCCGACAACTGAGTGTCTTGGAATTACGCGTGAGCCTGCGATGAACGTGACTGGCGACGAAGTCACGCCCAATACATACATCAGCAAGCGCCTGCCCACCCTAGTCCTGTGATGCAGGCTTTGGCACCCGTTATGCCCCGCCGAACTTGCGCCCATCCAAAAAGTCATGGGCGATCTTCAGGCTGTCTTGCGCCGATTTGTGCAGATGCACCACGTGCCCGGTCCGCGGAATGCTTTTCCAGCTGTACTCGGCATTTGGAAATAGTTCGCCTGATGCCCTAAGCAGATCACCACATGCGGGCTCAGGGTTGATCGCAGAGCTACCTGGTCCACAAAATGCTTGGTCGTTTTCGCCAGTGAGAACGAGAACTCGACCCCGGTACGCTGGTGCTGGTCTCGTGGCGACATATACGCTGACCTCTGTCAGTTGCTGCTAGCTTAGTGTCAAGGGCAGGTCGGGCATAATCACCTTACGAATTGTCCTGCGGAGACCACGTCCTTCCTTTGGAAATAGAGATCCGCGATTTCTGACTCGAAGTCTACCACGCCGGAACTTCCAAAGAACGAATTCGTCCTTGATGTCTCGTCTGGAGTCGTCATGTATCCTTGTGCAAGATTCCCAAAGGCTGCGGGATCGACTTCGCTGGCTGGTCGCGCCCCCAAGGCGGTCACTCCTGGCAGGGAAGGCAACACAGACTTCGACCAGCCAGTCAAGATCATCTCTTGAAAGTCGTTCGGGTAGGCTTCGGCAATCAGATTGCCCAGTTCCGAACCGTACGAGCAGCCCACATGTATCAAGTGTTGAAATGTCCTTGAAAGTGGATTATTCCTGTCCGATTTGATTTGTCTGACGAGGTCGTGGTGCAGCTCGATTTCATAGGGACTCTGTGTTTCATTCGCGGGATCTGGATGCGAGCTCTTCCCAGTTCCCAAGTTGTCAATCGCTAGGGTGGCATAACCCATCTTGTTGGCGTAGTCAACCCAGGAATACAGCTCTGGCTTGTAAGGCTCGTTGGCAGGTGTCGCCAACTCTGTCCCACCGAGAGCCGTCCAGTATTCACGATTCGACGTGATCGGTGCGCTCAAGATCTGTAACTTTCCTTCGCGACAATTCCACTTGGTGGGCTCGCAGTACCATCCGGCGATCTGTTGCTGACCAGACACTTCAAATGTATCGAAATCGTTGGCTTCGAACGTAGCCGTAAGCGCTTTGAGGTCCGTGAAGGGTACACTGCTGATATTTCGATTCTTCGCAGTGCCCGAGACCGTGAAAGTGACTTCTCTGCAGGAAGTAGGCTGCGCCGCGCCCGACATTGCGAGGCGGACGAAGATCAGCAGTGTGAGAAATTGGTATTCCATCGACTTCAAAGATCAGTCTCGTGCTACCACCAGCAGGATCTGAAGAAAGTCGACGTAAAGCAATATATAGAGCTTTGCTGACTCTTGTTAAATTTGAGCCAAGTCTATGGACGCATGACAGGAAATTTTGGGCGACTTGGCTACGCTGTTCGGGTCACACTCTCCACTCCCTCAGGTCGGCGGTGTGAGGATATGTGCGCGACCTTGAAATGAGCGCAAGATACCGGGTCTCACATTGCACTTGCTACAGCCGCATATTGGGCATCTGTGGAGCAAGCTCTCCCCCGTCTCCTCCCGAGCACGTGGGGACTTGGTCAATTGCGCGATCAACACGCCTGAACTTGCTGTGCTTCACCTTTGCCTTCCAATGCTCTTGACATAGCGGAATGCTATTGCGATTACGTCTTTGCACGCCCTCGTTCACAATGCTCAGCTATCGCTGCGACTTCTGCATCGGTGGCAGAGTGCTCGAAGGGTGAAGTCGTCGCAAGACCTGGTTCTGACACGGCAAGGATGCCTGGCATGATGAAAGCCGAATTCGGTACCTGATAGACGGGAAAAGCAAGAGTGAAAATTACGATTCTGCCAACACAGACCTGATGCTGAACCAACGCATAGAGTCAAACTCACTTGACAAGATTGCTGCCTCATTACAAAAGGAGCCGCAAGCCGAATCACGTCAAGTCCGATTAGTACGTCAGCAGAGTCATTAGACTACTTCGTCACGAGTTCTTTCACGCTCAGTAATGAATCCATGCGCTTTTGCTACCCGTTGAAAGCCCTGCAACCCTCAGCTTCCGGCTTGAGCCCTACTTTGGAGATGTTCTCTATCATGCTTCCAACTTCAAGAATGATGCCTGGCACTTTGTCTCACGTTTGATGCCGCACCGACTCCAAGCGGGAGGCCAAGAGATGGCGGCCGCATCAAAGTGCCTACAAGACACACCTGTGAATACAACAGCTGTCACTGCATCAAAGGCCGACCTAGAGACTGTTCAAAATCACTCACGTTTAGCGGCGTTGATCGTTTGGAGCTGACAGCTATGTTTAATTCTGAATGACGCTGAAGGACATAGTAGCAGATTGATCTCGGAATATAGCAAGCACCAAGCCCTAAGCCATGTACGAATCAGCGAACACATTCCCCCGACGCCTCTCATGTAGTGCCTTGTCGACTCCAAATCCCGTCCATCCACCACTCGACTGCTACCATCCAATCTCATAATACAAAATCGGCCTTCGTCCACGGAAGCAGCACGGGCCATACCTTTCGGAGGGAACGACAAGGTCTCATTCACAAGTTCGATCACTCAAGACTCTTCCCAATTCAGTCATACTCGCACCATTCACGATACAGTCTGCGGCACAGATTCGCCCCACCGATTGCGAAGCCAAACCAGAAGAATTGCTGCCAGATGGGCAGCTCAAAGGGCCTGATTGTGCGGCCAAAGTACCATTCAGCTGCCTTCCACTCGATGAATTGGGAAACCACATGTCCTATGGCCCATACCAGGGCCAAGATTAATTGTGTCTGTATCCAAGCAAGAGGAGTTTTTCTGGTCTCGGGTGCCTGGTAGTCTGAGCCTATCAGCCAATTGCGTTGAGTGATCAAGGTGGACTTCTACCGACCAAGGCCTTTCTCTGTGAGCAATTCTGGTTGCTTGCTCATTTTTTGGCAGAGATTGAGAATTTGGACAAGTTTTGTACGTTGACACCTGAACTGTTCTGAGAGAGCGGCTTTTGTGCAGGTGCGTGGGGCATGCGGCACAGCTGCTGCGCCGCTGTAGATCCCTGCTCTTCTTGCACGCGCATCACGGTAACTTCATCTACAGGTCGCATCTTTGTTGCAAGGTCTCGATCTACGAGTCGACCAAATACCCAAGCGTGTTCGGAAAGGACGATACTGTTCAATGCAGCTGGAGATTGTCTTTGGCCGACGCTTCAGGACCAAAAATTCCCATTCACTTACCAGAGGCCTGTTCGTGATCACAAGAACAGATTGATCAACGCCCGGCATCTTTAACCGCTCGAATCGCGTGGTTTTCACCATTTTCGCATTGATAATGCGGTTGAACTACATCGCCACAGTTGATGTGCCATCCGCGACCGCTTCATGATCAATGTCTGAACAAAGTACAATGAGAATTCTCGCTCGAAATCAACCTAATATCCAGTAGCGCTCCGATATCCGGCTGAACACAAGTAGCCTACTCAACGTCAATGCCGTTGGGATATCCTTTGGCCTCCTCATGAACCGGAAATGGCCAACGACCAGGATACTTGGTGACCACTGGCTTCCCTCGAACTTCGTCATATGGCTTCGGAGCCCCAGTCGAGAACTTAGCGAGAAGCTCAGGCGTCGCACCGCTGTAGTCAACCAGCGGCTTTCGCACTTTTCTATCCCACGCGTTGACCTTGTTCCCCAAATTAGTATACGCAGCAACTACGACGGGCTAGGCAACTTACCCAATTACCGTGCGCTGCTACGTGAAGTCTCAGTGGCATCTCCACTAAGCAAACAGGTCCGGCAGTGATATTCTGTGCGTCGAGGATGATCAAGTAGGTGATCTCGCGTCTCTTGTCTCTCGCAACACACACAAGATGGCCATCCCCCTCGGGTGCCTCTTTGCTCCGTGGCACGAAGCAGGGCTCGTGGACCATCACGGTATCACCCCCTTGCCACACCTTAGACACGCCTGTATGGGTGTCTACATGTACTAGACCGTCCCACAAGCCGCTACCCCAGATGACGCCCCAAGTGTGCCTGTAGGGCTTGCCAACGTACCTGTCGTCGATGCGGGCCATTTCGCCGTTGACATGGCTGAGGACCTGCGGTAGTTCAAGTTTGTTTGATTCTGCTTTGGGATCGATTGTGAATCGAACAAGCTTGCCAACCATCCTGTTGGGATTTGAGGGCCCGAGTTCAGGGTGAGCGTCTATGAATGACGATAACCCATCTCCATCGGTGAAGAACAAGTCAAAGTAGAATTTACCATTCTCCTCAAAGTGGTTGGAGAAGTGAACCCATCCATGATTCTTTGGACCGTAGAACCATCTGATGTCCTCGGGCTTGGGGTTTCGTCTTGGCAATAGTCCAAACGTCAAAGGCTGTCAATCGTCAGCACAGAAAATTATGAGCTGAATCATAAGCAGAGATACGCACAAGAAATCTATTGAAGCGGAACTGAGCCTCCCCGGACTTCCTCATGAAATCAACATTCGTCTCGTATGGAAGCAAACCGAATAAAATCCAACTAGATGTAAGTACTGTGTTAGTCATTCTATTTGGGGAACGGCAAGGAAGGAAGTGGTGACCTTACTTGTCGGAAAATGCGAAATCGTGTGACCATCCGACAAACGGAGTCTTGACCCAACATTCCTCTTGTTTCACCCCGTCCTTGTCAAATAGATAATATACGAGGTCGTTTGACCTTGAACACTTCAGTCAACAATCTCACCTCGAAGGCCGAGAAATGAATACTGACCCAATACCAGAAGCCTCCATTCCAAATCCGACCAGCTCGCCCGTTGAGTAGTCCACCTTTGGATGCGATGTGAAAGACATGGAATTCAGCTGCCCTTCGAAGTCCGTCAACCCTAAAGAGCCCATTAGCATTGCACAAACAGCAGGTATCTGATAGCATCCATATCAGTGACGCACCAAATGTATCCAGTGTATCAGGATCCATGAGGATGGGAGGACTATCGTCCTTTGGAATGAGCAGCTTTTCCCTCCAAAAATGAACGTGCACGTTGCCTGGAGATTGAACTTCATCCTTGACCCGCGGATCGCCAGAGAAGATATTTCGGTAGCTTCCAAAGAGAGGTTCTCGGGCAATGCGTTCGAACACGAAGCGTGGCGTTCGCACGAACTTCTGCTTGAAGTCGACGACTCCGTTGGAAATGCGCCACGCATCGACCGCACCGTCTCCGTTGATCCAGATGTCTCTGGGGTTGCTGGGGTCTACCTTGTTGCGGCGAGCCCATATCTGGTCGCACACAATGCGGTAGAATGTTCCGTCGATCTCTGGTGGCATCGTACCGTGAACCACGCAAGACGCAAGTTCGGCATCAAAGCGACCGGGTATATCGATGCCCGTAGAGAAGCCCGGAAGAGACTGCTCGAATTGGAATTTCTCGGCAAGGCCGAGGTTCCCCTTCTTGGCCTCGATCGTTGCCGCGTCCTGGGAGTGGTGAAGCTGAAGCTCTCTAATGTCTTTCAGCTCATGCATGAGCGACTGCTGGACTTTCTTCTGGTTCGTCATTTTTGAGCTGGTGACTCGTGACGGGGAAAGAATATTGTGATATGGAGCGGAATGTTTGTCTTGATTTAATGAAGAGACATGGCGACGGCATCTCTTATCGTCCTTTTGCGACAATTTTGTTGTCAGGTATCAACAGAACTTGACCCTTGCCACTAGATGTGGCCTTGATCGAAACGGTCGCATCGATGGATACGATGGCTCTGGTGGCTGCGGTGGCATCATGGCTCCAATGGCTCCGATGGCTCCGGTGGCTCCGGTGGCTAAGGTGGCTTTATGGCTGTAGTGGGTCAAATGCCACGCATGTTGCAGACCCTACAGTCCGTCCTTAGTCTTGTGTGTTCAGGCATTTGGACCTGGCTTTATGTGGGGATGTGGGGAGGATAGCTCGCACTGATCTCAATTTCAGTCAGACGAACCGCCAGTGCACCTTGCCGAATGATGTGAGCCACTTTGAAGCATCGGACCGAAATACTCTTGGGCCGATGCATAGCTCGGAAACAAGCAGACTATTGCACAGCAAAGGTTCCTCGATGACAGCAGATAGTTCGTGCTGCTTTCTGCAGAAGCTCAGCCCGTTTTCCATCATCGAAGCTTGCCGACCATAGGAGCAGATACACGAATAGCAGACAAGTCGGTAAGAAAGACGAAGCTTGAACATGCTGTACCTATCTCGCCTTCTCTGTGCTATTGTTTTTATGGGTGACATTTGCACTAAGTGACTATTTTATTTTGCTGATTCAAAATTCCCTCTCATCCACTCCACGAGATCGTTTCCCCAAGCTTCTTCTCTTTCAATATCAGTACCCAACGCAAGAAATGGACTGATATGATTATGTCCCTCCCATGTCGAAACAACAAGCTTTGGAGCTGGGGAAGAGGATCTCTTGTTCTTCCATGTCGATACAAAGCGTCGCATGGCAGAGAGGATCTCATCCTCGGGATCCAACGAGACAGTTCCGACGAATATCTGAACATTGCTTCGCTCCAGAGTTCCCCAGACCGACTCGTCTGCCCGATACATCAACCCGTATGGGCAGTTTTCGGCCAGATCATCACCAAAGTATGACTGCAGTACCTCCGCGCGATCCGGTCCGGCCTCGGAGAAGTCAAAGGGCACAGACAGCAAAGTCACGCCTCGGAGACGTATACCATCACCCGTTGTGACCTTGATCAAAGTGCTTTGGAACGCACGATGGAAGAGGAAAGTAGACCAGTGGATACCGCCGGCTGAGTTGCCCAGGCCGAAGAGATCTCTACTTTGTCCCTGGAAGTGTCTTGTGACCCACTCGATCGCTGCTGCAATGTCTTCTCCTCCTGATGGAAATTTGGCATCGTGGGCGTTCACAAGTCGATAGTTGATCAATACAGTTGTAAAACCACGAGAAGCGAAGAAATAGCCGACGTTGGAGTAGACCAGGTCCCCTGGGATGGGGAGATTCTTGTCTCCCGCAACAAGACCGCCACCGTGTGCCCAAAGGATCACCGGTGAGTTGGGTGAGCTTCCCTTTGGTGTATAGATATCGAGACTCTGTCTCGGATGTTGACCATATTGATGAGTCTCTCTCTCTCTGGAGACAGAATGTATCGCGGTAGCATTCTGCTGAAGCAATTCGGTGTAGATTTGCATGGTTGGCGAAAGCACATTTCTGACATCAGTACCCAAGGCAGGTAAACGATCCATGACGAAGGTGTGAGCGATATCGAGTGATAATGGCGGTTTGGACATAGCGTGAGAGGTAAAAGGAGTGAGAGGCCAATATGTACTTACACAGAAAGCAGCAAAAGATCAGCGGTTGACTGTTGACACGCGGGCGATGCCACCCTGTGCCACCCTGTGCCACTGAGGACTCGGATGAGAGGGTGTACTTAAGATTTACGAAAAGCATAAATGATTATAATGTCTTTCAACTTCATATTTACATTTCATATGGCTTGGAAGGGGTGCCTTGTGCTTCGGCTTTGATCTGAAGTGCCAAGAAACGTGAAAAGAACCTGAGTGTGCCGATTTCACCAGGACAATACCAGATGTCTGGATCTATGGGGGTCAGGAAGTGTCCAGTTTCTCCTGGAAACGTGTTCCAGCTCCAAGCTATTAGTCGACTCACGTCCGATAGGCCTCCATGAGCCACATTAGTTGCCCTCCGGTCCAGTAACCAGCATTCTTCTAGCTTTTCGGCTACCTCACTTTCCAGCAGTTTGGAGACTCCTAGTTTCATGTCAGTCTCGAAGCCGGTGGCAAAAGCGACCGCGTCAGCCAATACCCCGCTGCCGTCGGCAAACTTCAGCGATAGGGCTTCCGAACTAGAAACTAATCTGCCCTGAGTGTTAGCAGATAGCATGACAAGGTGGTCTTGAAATGCCGGAAGCACGATTACCTTGCCATCTATGATCATCTGCGAGACACCGACGTCCATGTGACGGGGACCTGCTTGCTCAAAGAGAATTTGCGTGAGATCTGCATCGCGATTTACCTTGAAACCATTCTCTTCGAGTTTGTCAAGCTTGTCTCTATCCTGAAGGGCCATTTGCCGTGCTTCCTCTTTCATGAAGACTCTTTCTATGGCGAGCGGGTTCGTGAAAAACGATTTGTCAACAAATGATACGTTGACTCCTTGGTGGAAGGCTTGATGGAGTGGTAATCTCTCGACGTTGAGGACAGCCGCGGGCGATCGCTGCACGATGCTGAAATCCATGCCCTGTGATTGCAGTTCTGACACACCACCACGCTTTCCAGCTCAGCGAGATGCACATATATAGTCAACAGAATAGAGCACCTCTCCGATGAACTCGTCACGACCTGGGAGTAATGGGGATCTAGGCTGGCGGCCGGTCATACCTACGCAAAAACCACATGCCTTGCTACTATGGTACGTTGCTTCCAAGATGAATTCAGTAGCACGATCCATGAGGTCTTGTTTCTCATGGACTTGGCATGTATGATATTCGTTGACAGCCACAGGCTATTAGCGAGCTTATACTGATTCACAAAATCTTCATAGTAGTCTCTGAGATCTTCGGCTCCCAAGTAATATGGAGCATCCTCAGGCGGTTTGAGATTGAAGGGTAAGGAATCTTAATGTCGTTAGAATCACTCTGAGCGATTTGAAACCTGACTACGTACTCTGGACTTTCGGCGTATGTAGCCGGGGAATGATAACGATCTGTCTAATTCATACCTAGCTTAGAAACCTTGTCGCAAGCGATGGCGTTGACGCCTAGAGCCTTGAGCCTTGCTAGAGTGGAAATATCAGGAGAACCAAGACCGACAACATAGACGTCAACATATGACAAAGTCCCATGCGGAGCTCCATTTCGAAGGTCTGATACCTCATTTTCGCGGAGATTACGGGGAGAGACGTCAGTATCATCGTAGCCATCAATGCTCTCAACCATTGTACTCGAAGGCCAGATCTTGTACTCCCCATCCATTGAGTTCCCGTGTAAGGGGTCTGGTGCAATCTTGACTGGCCCCCGGCGGCGTCCGCGTGGTTGCAATCCATTTTTAGAATGGCATCGGGCGTCGATGCAAGATAAGGGCCCTTCCTGAAGACCACGACGCTGATTTCTCAATCTCAAAGCCGAAAGGTCTGTGCAAAGCCATAAGCTCTTGACAGGCTACTTCAGCTGAGACGCCAGTCATAAAAGTCCTCGAGGTCGAGGTCACTGCGAGCAGGTCTCGCCAGTGAGCAATGTCGGGAGCGACAACAGATACATCATTTGCGGCAAGCCTATCAATGCAATATTGGGCGATTCGCACATGATTGGCCGTTTCTGGAATCGGTACCGTAAATATTGTTGCTGGAAGACTGACTAGTGGAAACGATGATGCTGGCATTGTGATGGGACACGAAATGAGTTTGCGATTGATGCAAGTGGATACATTGAGAGCCACCTGCCAAGGTGGGATGCCACCCTTAGCAAAACTTTATCCCATACAATCCTTGCGGCGACATCTTCACAGGACCTCCCAAACCTGCGGCAGCGGGGAAGTAAGACCAATCTAGCAATTCGGCCGGGGTAGCTGGCGTCTTGAAAAGGGGACATCTACAAACGGCGTGGTCCTCCTTATCTCGAGCTTCTTTTCCGTCTCAAGCCCATTCTTGTGGAAATGGCAGTATCTCCAATTATGGAAAAAGACAACCATGCCTCGTCTGTCCACAAGGAGACGATGGGCAATGTACGTCTTCGGGATGAAGGCAACAATATTATTCTAATCCCGACGCCATCGGCCAGTCCTAATGATCCCCTCAACTGGTGAGAACAGAATTCTGAGAGATCCGCGACGACATCTGACTCGATTGCCAGGCCCAAGTTGTATCGTTACTACATCGCTGGTGTTGTCTCGTTTGCTATCTTCTTAACCAATTTCGTCGCAGCGGGACCTAGTGTCGCGCTGGTCGATATGGCAACCAGCTTCTTCGGACCCCCGGGCTCAGGCTTGGCTGGTCACCTGTCCAAGATATCATACTTTCTCACTACCACGACACTCCTGCATGGCATTGGTAATTTGATATGGATGCCTCTTGTGGTCAAGTTCGGTCGCCGTCCGATCTACGTTGTCTCGTTCGTCTTGTTCACGGGCACTACGTTCTGGGCAGGGGGCGCGTCAACTTACGAAAGTGCACTAGCCGCACGTATAATGGTGGGTTTCGCTTCTGGTGCTTCCGAATGCCTTGCTCCATTGACAATCTCGGATACGTTCTTTCTCCATGAGCGAGGTACCATTATGGCGTTAGTGCTACTTGGGTAACTGTGATGTTTCCAACTTTGGCTGACGCGACGCAATAGGTTCTATTCGGCAGCCCTTTCCGCTGGTGTGGGATGCGGCATCGTGATTTCCGGCCTCGTTACGATCAACCTACACTGGCGATACATATACTGGGTTTCCGGCTCGCTGGTAGGGCTTTGCACGCTTCTGATCATCTTCACATTCCCAGAGACTGAATACAACCGAGAAAAGATGACAGGTCAGTCCGTCGTTCTCTCGTTCTGTCTTTCTGAGATATTTGCTTTTCATGACTGATTCAGCTGAAACAGTGGCCGATGACTTGGAGACGGGCTTTCAGTCGCTGCACACGCATGAATCAAAATTCTACTTCTACTGGAGAAGCCTTTCACTCTACACTGGCATACATACGCAGGAGTCTTTCTCGAAGCTGTTTATTCGCCCAATTGTCCTCATCGTAATCCCGCCCGTCCTCTGGGCAACGCTAGTGATGGCGGCTACTGTTGGTTTTCTCGTCGCTATCACATCCAACTATGCCTCGGCTTTCAGCACTCTCTATAACTTCGAGCCTTGGCAGTCGGGACTTTGCTTTATTGCTAGCCCTATCGGTGCTTTAGCTGGCAACTTCTGCGGTGGTTATGTCAGTGACCGGACCGCTGACTATTTCACCAAACGCAACAATGGCATTCGAACTCCAGAGATGCGACTTCCTGCTATTATTTTCTCACTGATCACTGGACCTTTGTCCTTAGTCCTCTACGGCATAAGCATGGCCAATGCATACCACTGGATCGTGCCTACTGTTGGCATCGGGCTCTGTGAGTCTCTCCTCAATCAAAGGAGATATCGGTCTAATCATTGCGCTCTAACAGTAACATTTTCTGTTGTCCAAGCCACAAATGTCAGTCTGGTATACACTATCGATGCATATAGGCCAATAGCAGGCGAGGTATTAGTGACTCAATATGCATACAAATGTGAGTCATTCATCATTTACAGTTCACGCCCCAAACACTATTGATATTTTGTATAGCTGCTTTCGGATTTCTCCTTTCGTTTTATACGAACCCGTGGATTGACAAATCTGGATATGCGGCAGCATTTGGGACCATGGCCGGAATTGTCGGCGGTATCATTCTTCTTGGAATTCCAATACTTATATATGGTCGCAGAATCAGAAACATAACGTGGAGGTGGCAGGTGATCAAAAGCTTTGCCCATTGGCAGGAGGATCGCGAGGTCGGCGAGTAGATGTCCATGATAATGGCCGTTGAGGGAGATACCACAGCCCCTCAGCGATTGCCACATAAATCTACTGAAGTGCTTTGCTCCATAATGTCAACGCTTCTGGACTATTCGCCACAGCTTAAGAATCATGATCCAAATATTCGAAAAGCAAAATTGACCAACTCTCGATTGCCAACACGCAATATTTCGTCCGAACAGTTCCCAGTGGTTTGAGCAACGTACAAAGGCAAGCGATTAAGTCTTGTGGTCTAGGTGATGAGAGGCCACCCACGAGCAGGCAATAGCAAAGAAACGCTTGAATTCGTTCTGATAACACCAAGAGCAACTGTCAGTTAGTTAGAAGAATGGTCAAATGGCAGCTTGAGTCAGGAACCGACATCTCTATCGACCGGGTTGTGGCAGTTTTCAGAGACGGGCTCGAGATGGACAGTCAAATTTTGGTCATTGGCACGTTTGCGCTCGCTTTTCAATCAAGGCGTCGAACAATGGAAAGCTCAGGACGTACACTGCAGGAGCGGGCATAAAAGCCGGATGAACAAGAACTTGCTCTGTGTGGTATACTCTCCTAACCCAATCCAGAATCCTCAGAACATTCTAAGTCCGCTGTGTCTGAGGATGTAACTACAAATCTCTCTTTCAAACGCGTAAGTCTTTGACAGACATGATAGAGGCCTGTAAACTGTCAGAAGCCACACGGGGCTGGTGAAGGTGTGTGGGTAGGAGCCATACATTTCCAAAGCGATGAATCGAACAATTTGGCGTAAAGTTCTAGAGGAAAGACCTCAAGCGACTCGTAGTGCAAATCAACCCAGCCATCGGCTTCTGACATCGCGTCACTGATCAATTTATCAACAACAGGATGAAGGCTCTGGCCGGTTTTCTTGCTCCGCATGTGCCAGGAGAGTAGTAAGCCTGACAAAATGTTAGACTCCGAGTCCAAAGAGTGCTAGGAGTAACGTACTCGCTTCGAGAGGGGCGCTGGCAGAAAGGGGCGCAAATTTGTGAAAACCAACGGATCGAATGTAACCCAGACCTGCCTGGCAGTCCGATCTTAACATTTCAGCTGCCATGATTAAAGCCTTGTCCAGTTGAGCTGTGGGGTAGACATTCGAAAATCCTTCTATACTTGCCCAATCAAGTGGTCCCGGCCTTTGCAGAAGCGCTTTCATGGTCCTCAATTGCCGACTCCCGTATAAGTGAAAGCTTGCTGAGAGTAGCATAGAACGTGTGGTATGTGCCATGGGAGATACAGAGGACTCTATGAGGAACTGAGTCGAGGATCGCTCTTTCCAGGCGTTCTTAAGAACTTCGACCGGTTCG
The DNA here is from genome assembly GCA_000347735.1 of Cercospora canescens BHU. Classification (NCBI taxonomy): domain Eukaryota; kingdom Fungi; phylum Ascomycota; class Dothideomycetes; order Mycosphaerellales; family Mycosphaerellaceae; genus Cercospora; species Cercospora canescens. Next base: position 38,808 of record ANSM01000065.1, on the reverse strand, counting down.
TCCATCTTTCCAATGAAGGCGTGGAATAAATCGGGGTGCTGCACTCCGAAAAGCCATTCAAAGGCGCATATATGGCATACTACAGCCGAAACAATGGTTGCAAAACCGAAGTCGGACACCTGCGGAGGTAATTTGCACCCGTCGAGGACAAGCTTAACAACATCAGTGCTGTGCAAGATTTCGTTTGGGCTTTGCCAGCAACTTTCGTCCTTTGTCCACAACGATGCAGGCGATGGCAGCCGGAATCGGGCGTGCTGAATGGATAGTAAGGAACATCGGTCTGGGTTGTCCAAGAATAAGGCAGCGCTGAGAACGACAATCACTGATAAACACCTGGGCTATGGTCAAAACTCGTACAACGTGCAAGCGTCGGGCAGGGTCTTTACCTGTTCAACGTCTCGTGGAATACCCATTCCTTGTACACTGGTGTCTCGGGGACATCCATCTTTTGAATGGCCTCATGGGCGAGCTACAAAGATTTCAGCCTTGATACTGAAGTCCAGACTTCTGGAACACCTACGGCTATAACCTGACTGAGGGTTTGCATCGACCGCTCCTCTGCATATGAGTCTCCACTAAAGGCGTCGAAATAATAGACCAAGAGACTCGTTTGCAATGGCCATAGTTGAATTTTCGTGTCCTTATTATGGAAGACGGCCGATTCTGCGTACTTTGAGAATATGTTAGCCATGATGGGCCTGAGAATATGCCCGATGAGAAGTCAGCTCCTACCCTACGCATCAACAGTAAAGCCACCTTGTGGAGACTCTGTGCTGCAGTCGGCTCCTTGGCATATAGCGCACCGCAAGCCATGATCTCGACCAGAAGGGGCGCTGCGAGAAAGTTTTAACCCAAGGTTACTGGAATCACTGGTAGTATAAGTCTGGTCATTTACCTGGAGTGGACATAATTTCAAATGTCGGAAGATGCACGATGGGTATGTGCGGGTCCATAAATTCAAAGAAGCTTCGAACAAATCGGCTGACCGCAGATTTGGACGGAAATTGATATCTCCACAACCGCTTCGATGTGCTGAGAGCCTCGTAATTTTGCTTGACTGTCTCATACTGTTCGTCCTCGATGTAGAAGGCGCCTCTGCTCTCAGGAGGACAACTCGCAATGGATGAACTACTATTAGGAGTAGGAGGAGCCTGCAAAGACGATGTGCTGATCCGCTCATGGTCATGTGACGACGCATTTGCATAATCAGCGGGCAGCAGCAAGACGTCTTGTCCAGCCAACTGTGACATAGCGGGATCAGTAAACTGGAAATTCCCCCAGATGTCCATGGTGTCTGTTGGGATGACCACGGGTGGAGCGTCCAGTCCCAGAAACCCATTTTCTGCAAACATTGGATCGTGGAATCTTTCGTATACCGCGTTGTCCGCGTAGAAGTCCCGCGATAGACTTGCGCCCAGGTCACTTATCCATCTAGGTTCTTTGTCGCTGATGGTACCGCTTAGGTTACTCTGCTCTTGTGTCGAGGTGGGACGGTTCGGTGAGAAGCTCCTGTGACCGTGGCTATTGTCATTACTCAATGTTCCTATCTTGTCTGAATGGAAATTCCTTGTGTGGCGAGCGATGACATCTTTGCGGGACGAAGACAACTTGCAGTACAAGCAGGAGAATGGCTTCTCCAATCGATCTGCAGAGGATGTGATTAACAACAGAGACTACTCTTCTGCAATAGCGCGAGACCTACGGCTTTTCTGGTGGCGATTCAGATGGGCCTGACGAGTGAATTTGGCTTTGCACTGAGTACAGTTGAAGACGCGGGAAGCAGCAACAAGGCTGACGTCGTCTCGTAGCTCCGCATCGGGCGATTCCGTCAACGCCATGCTAGAGCATGTAGTATGCATCAAGTGGCCAACTTTTTATCCTTCAAACCGCCTCGAGGCGTGGCAAGAATCGTAAGCCGTGACAACCGATCGTTCAACAATGATTTAGGAATTTATAAAGTATGGAGATATAAGAGACTAATGGTCGAGGCGAGATCGCGGTAGAGGCATGGATCGTCTCAAGTCATGCGTCGAATCATGATAGAGTAATAAGTTCGGAGTAAGCAGTGGCTGGGTAGTAGATGAGATACATTTTATACCTTGTCTCATCAGACCCCCTGTTGTGGGGTCAATCGAGGCTAGCATCCGCCAAGATGGCTGACGAGGAGACGCGGGGAAGGCATTTGCGGAGCCACGTTTATTGTCAAAGTCCCCGATGAGCGGGGCCCGGAACAAGCCTGAGCTCTCACCCGTTGGCCGGTGATGCTTTGTCATTCATATTTTTCTTTTGAACAAGTCGCTCCTTGCTGAGCAGAACGAGATCAGGATACTATTAACCGGCAAAATCACGAGGAGTAGACTGACTCAGGCTTACCGCAGCAGGGGCGAAGGTCCTTGACGATTGCCGCAGCAACTGTGATCGTGCACGATATGTACTCTCGTTTGCGCACCTCATGTGCTGTAGTGCAACGCATGTTCACACACGAAATGCGAACTCGATCTACTTCTGGTTTGGTTGTGCCTATCACAAGTCTGCCCACAGAGCTACTTCAGACTGCAAGTTTGGCAGCAGATTGGAGATCCCCTGCTGTGGACCTGCGTACTGCCTGCGCAGCGAAGGCGTAGCAGCTGATTGTTTCGTGCTAGACTGATGTTCGGTCTTGATGTCGAACAGTCGCACTAGGTTTGTCCAGCGGGCCTGGCGTCCATTCAGCAGCCTCATGAAGACCTTCAGGTCATTGTAGTCGGAGGCCACGCGCACCGCATACTTAATTCCGTCGAACTACGGGCGTCAAAACTGAGTTGCAGCAAGAGATTCATGATCGTGGGTTTCATAATTGCGGCTGCCAGTTGCCATCTTCCTGCGAATGAGGCAAGATGTCCGCAAGTGCAGATTGAATAAGCTCAATTCCAGACGCGTGGACGGCGTAGAGGTATAGTTGAGAAGCATTGAGACAGAACAGAACGCATTCGCCAACGCTTGGAACGCATGCGTCTCGTTTGCGGCTCATTTGATCGGGCCTGGGTGCTTGCCGCTCTCGCCCCCCAAGCACTCGACAGCCACGATTTTGCCCTACTCAACGAGGGTGGCACGCACGCGCTTGGATGGCAGGCAGAATCGCCCCAAGACTACTAGAGATCGTGGTACTTAAGAAGACGAGCTCCTAGTTTCTCTCCTTCTCTTCTCTCTATATCCACACTAGTCCCTTGCTGCTTACACCAATTGCTTTTAGTCAACATGGCAGGAGACGGCGTTGCCTACTTCATCTTCCGGCTATTCATTTTGAATCAGATTCTGGGAAGGGTGCCCCGTCCAACAGCTTCATTCGATGGCAAGACGGTCATAATCACTGGCTCCAATACGGGATTGGGCTTCGAAGCAGCTCGGCACATCATCAAGCTCGGGGCTGCCAGGTTGATTATAGCGGTGCGCTCAACTGAAAAGGGCGAAGCCGCGAAACGCGTCCTCGCTGAATCCACAGGCTGCGATCCCTCCATATTGCAAGTGTGGCCTTTGGACCTTGCGAGCTATGCCAGCGTCAAGGCATTTGCCGCGAAAGCAAGCGCCGAGCTACCCCGGATCGATGCTCTCATCGAGAACGCTGGGATAGCCACCGAGAAATGGTCATGGGCGGAGGATAACGAGAGCACGGTCACGGTCAATGTTGTCTCAACTTTTCTGTTGGCTCTACTTCTCCTACCGAAGCTCAGAGAGACCGCTGCCCGCTACAACACCAGACCGAACCTAACGATCGTCTCGAGCGACATGCACTATACAGTCGACTTCAACGAGAAGGATGCTCCTGAAGGCATCTTCAATAGACTGAATATCGAGGAAGGGGCCGACATGGCCAGTCGATATCCCATCACGAAGCTCCTCGAGGTATTCGCTGTACGCGAGATGGCCGCTCGGATGCCGGCAGACCTGTGTCCGGTCACGATCAACACCACCAATCCCGGGCTCTGCAGCAGCGGACTGGGAGGCGACGAGGAAGGTCTGCTGATCAAAATCGGGATCTTCCTATTTGCGCGTTCGGCTGAGGTCGGCTCTCGCAACTTGGTCTACAGCGCTAGCGCGGGCGTTGAGTCTCACGGCAAATACCTCGACAGGTGTCAAATACAAGAGCCAGCTACGGTCGTCACGGGTCCTGCGGGTAAGATCACGCAAGAAAGGGTATGGAATGAGCTCATGGCCAAGTTGGAAAAAGTCCAGCCAGGAATCACTGGCAATCTATAAGATGCATTGATCCTATCTTGAACTGGAATGCCGGACCTGCTATATTGTCTCAAATTGGGCCAGACCCCCTCCAGTATTGCTCTGTTGAGCTTATCCTCCTCATACAGCGTATGCACATCAAGTTTACCCCATGGCTGAACTCCTTGCAGTGATAAATCGACATTGGCTCTAATTCGGTCGTTTAGCGAAGGGAGAAGAATCCATCTTGTGCTAGCCCTAACAAGGGGCGCTTGCCCTAACGGGGCTCCGCAAAAGTATGTGCATCCACTCCAAAATGAGCGTCGAGTCTTGCTCATCGGCCGCTGTTGCAGCCGGACTCCGTGTAGGCCGAGAACTCCGGTACCAGTCGCTTGCTCTCTGTCGGCTGAGTTTCAATCCCCGTTTCCGTACATGATGGCCTAAGACTAATTCGCCACTTGCAGGTCTTCGTTACTGATAGTGGTCTCCTTCGACCTCCGTTCTTTCGCAGGCTCGCAGAAGCTACGGCTGTACCAACAGTGGCGAGTACATATGCAAGTCATTCGATGGCCCAGTAGCTCGCTTCCCAGCCATCTTGACAAAAAAAAAAAAGAAAGCTTGGGCAACGCGAGAGGTGGCGACAACAGAGTCATTTACGCGAAGCCTCAGTCAAAACATGAGCGAGAGGCTGGAGAGACATCGGTGTTGAATATTATAGAACACGAGGCACCGGGAATGCTTCCTGATTTTCACGTCTCTGTTCGGCACGATTCAAGGAAGGATGCAAGTGCCGAGATTGTGGATGGAAAACAGCGCTTGCATTTCTCATCGTTCATATTATAGCTCGAGCTTTGGTGTCAGACTCCATGCAAGAAGTGAACTATTGAGCGTGTGCTAGAGTGTTGTGTGAAGCAGATATGCTCATTGTGTCATGCAGACTATTGCGATATGCCCTTATAGCACGTAGATCCGAGATCACATCCCACTGCAACTACTATTGTAAAGCCTGTCCCGACGACGCATAGTAGATGATCAATGTCTAACACATCATTAGACAATTTCAGGAAAATGCGCCTTTGTCGGAGCACCAAGAACGTGGCGCCTTGGAATTGAGCGCTTTTGCTTCCCCATTGAGGAGCATTCTGTCCACTGCAGCCCCACCTCGGGTCAGGAACCAGGTGGCTCGGGTGGCACCACGAGCTAAGCGATGTCCAGAGCCAGCTCCATACCGTGTGGTTCTACTGTGTACGACGCGGGATTTTATATCTGTACACGCGTCGGCACTTTTAGTGGCATTTGCCGCAATTTACCGCCCTGCTTCACCAACGTGACCGCGTATACTGCTTCCGTCTGTACATGTCCTGACACTCCCTGACGTGGATAGCACGTGCTGTTTCCTTGTCCTCGATCACGATCCTGGTCTCTGCCACTGGGGCGGGGCGACGGATGGCGGCATGCTTTCCTGTGCCTTGAGGTCTATGTCAAGCATGTCTGTTGCCCCGCGCGAGACATGCCCAAGCAGAATACGATAGAATACTTTTCTCAATTCCACCTTAAGATGGCCGCATCATCGATATATCTAGTCGTGATACCAACATATACCGAGCCACAGCTCTCTACGAGACCGGAGTTGTAGAAGATGCAAAGTGTGTGGGAGACTGGCGATCCCAAGGGTATGTCAGTCTCAATACGGTACTCTTTAGACGCATGGTCATCGATCATGATTCTTTGTGTGTCTGTTGCCGAGAAAGCTCGCACTCTATGTCAATATATGCTTATCGATGCCCCGCTCCCACAAATCATGAAAAAGTCTCGCATGAGAGACTGTTGTGGAAAGCGGCGGATACACCCAGCAGCAGTCAGCTTGCCACCTGACCTGGTCCCACACTATACTACGCTTCGTGGATCCTCTCGATCATAGCATGAAACGCGTGCTCAGTCGACCCCTTGTTCTCCTGCCGCACATGTGTGTGCACATGTCTGTGTCTGGTAGCCCCTGGTAGTTCTCCACCAAATAGCTGAGGTGGTCTCGCCATCACGGCATCCATGACCCTTCCCACCAGTTCCAAGCAAAGCGGACGGTCAATATGCCCTCCACACCATATATTGATCCTTTCCTGATTCACGTAACACCACAGAAGCTGAGGTGCGCAAGTGATCTGGGCTGTACCCAATGTGCAGGCTTTGGTCAAAGCTATCGATTGAATTTAGTCCTAATGGTTCTACGGCTGCTTTGCAGGACTCTGTTTCGTATGCCGTTGGGGCCAGTGTCTTCAGGAACTGAGTCGTCCATCAGTTCCTTCTGTGTGAGCTTCCCAACCGAGATCTGGTCCTGATGTTACGCTTTTGTAATGTCTTGTACACTCGATAGCACTAACTTATCGAACCTGTTATCGAACAGTTCTCCGCTTGGACTTGCGTCTGTTACTCAATTTCGTGGTTCAGGGCATCGGGTCGATAGTTTCATGCTTGATGGTTGACAGTCTCTGCTCGTCGCCCACTGGGCGAGCTTCCACAGCGATTCCGTAGATGGCGCGGTCGTCTCCATTCTTCCAGTATATGCCCCCTGTGGTAGTTCTTGATTGTCTTCGCTTCCTGATCTCTCGCTGAGCATTATGCTTTCCAGGACTCATCCGTCGAAGCTTTAGCCTGTCTTCGCTTCAGATGCTGCGCCTGATCAAGCACAGTGCTGCGTTCGTCATCCTATCTCACCCTCGCCCTAGACGGAGTTCTTGCGGGGTAAGTAAGCTTTCTCCCACCTTGTTGATGGTACTGGAGATTCTTTCGACGTGTGGATCAAAAGCCTCTTGGGTTCTAGGCTTCTGCTTTTACGGTAACGCTGTTTCCGCCTCTCTGCGGATTTTGATCATTTGCGGCGCCAACCCGAGAATCACGAACCAATTGCTATGCTATTTCTTGGTTCATTTTCATAGGTCAGACTTGTTCGCAGCGGTCTGCATGCATGAGACAAAGGATAAACATATCAATCCTGATCTTTTCGTCCGAATCCTACGCGATGGCACAAACACCACCACACTAAGATCTTGGCACCACTCTCAATCTCGGCTGTATCTCAGGTAATGCTGAGCAAAACCTGTTGTCTTCTCATGACTGCGATATGTCAGTGATCGAGCGACTGTCCTTCGACAGATACTAGAAACCGATGTTAATCACTCGCGCCGTAGTCACGCTTGCCACACTTGAGTCCCATAGCCAGGGATCCTCGGAGAAATAGTGTTGCTGTATAAGGTAGCATCGTTGTCATGAGGAGATCTCAGCGATGAGACGTTGCCATATCTCAATGCGAAGAGGATTCCCACGTGTTGGTCGCCCACCAGTTCATAGGCAGGGCTTAACCTCGGACTTTGCAACACTTCGCAAGTCTCGCGGATGCTTCCTGCAGACGAAAGTTCTTTGGTTCGACATCGCATACCGGAGGCATCTATGCGGTTGGCATAACGTGTTGCTGATTTTCCGTCATGTCACACGTGGGACTACGTTCCACCGCTATTGTCGGTCATGATGGCTCTGCCTGCTCTCTTGTTACACCATGAAGGCGACAACGGGATTGCAGACAGCTCTTCCCATCCCATCTTGAACTAACGTCAAATGACTTGGCCACGCGATTGCGAATAATGGACAAGATGTCATGAGTTCCAACTATCCAAGAATCAGCAGACAGTGCTGCGTACAGCCTTTGGCTTTCGGACACGCCTAAACAATATTGGAAGATGGGCTCTCCTCAGCTCAGACCGGCTCAGAGCGAAAACTTCCGCTGCGGTGCACTTGTTGGCATCGCGATATGTGGCTGTATCGTCTTGCTCTTTTCCTGCTTGTATGCCCGGTAATCCCAGTTTCACGGCCACAGCTGACGGAGGACAGTGGGATTGTCCACTTGATACTCATCACCCGCGGCCACAACTCAGTTGCCATGGCATTATATGCTCAAAAAATGCGTGGGTGCACGCCAGCGGGCGGAGTCTACAGCATCGATCAGCCAACAGAAAAGACGACACCAATTCCTTACCACTCGCATAATGACTACTGGAAGGATGTACCATTGTTTGATGCAATTCATGCAGGCTGCACAAGCGTCGAGGCAGATATATGGCTAAATGAATCAAATGGGGCGCTTGATGTGGGACACCAACGGGCAAAGCTGTCGCCGAACCGGACGCTCCAGAATTTGTACATTGAACCGCTTCTTGGTCTGCTCGATCGACAGTGAGTTGGCTGCTCATTGGAGTCTTCCTGGACGGGATCAAAGTACTGACAAAACCAGGAATTCCACAGAACGGGGAGTCTTTGCCAGAGCTCCAAATCAGACGCTCACACTTTTCATTGACTTCAAGTCTGATCCATCGACTTCACTGCCGCATCTCATGAACGCAATCGAGCCCCTTCAGGAAAGAGGCTATCTCAGCCATTGCGAAGGTAACCGTTTCGTCGAAGGCGCTGTGACAGTGGTCGCGACGGGTCTCGTACCAACCAGCCTCTTCTCAGGAAACAGCAATCACAATCGCACGATTTTCACAGATGTGCGGCTCGACCAGTTGGGGGATTTCAACATCCTGCTCGAAAACACGACAACTGACGCAACAGCACAGTTTTGTGATGGCGATGGAGGCTACTATGCCAGTACGTCTTTTCGGTCAAGCATCGGGCCCATCACTCGGGGCAGCCTGTCTTCCGCTCAGCTTGGAACGATCCGCGCGCAAGTGGCAGCAGCGCACAAAATGGGACTGAAAGCTAGGTACTGGGACACGCCGTCGTGGCCTACTTCTCTGCGGAATCATGTGTGGCAGACCTTGGTCAACGAAGGAGTAGATGTGTTGAATGTTGATGACTTGTGCTCTGCGGCTTTCCTTGATTGGAAGGCAGTGCCACATAGGTTGATAGATGGCTAGAGCAGGGAATCTGTAGATATGGGCATTTGTGTTCTGAGTCTTTGTGCAGGGTGGCAGAACAGTTAATAACATGCCAATCACACTCTGGCGCATCGTCGTTGAATCGTCTGGCCTCATTGAAAGTTGCTCTGGCATGCTGATCATTGTGGTGTTCTGTAATTTTGGTCTCGTTCGGACCCACGTAAGGACAGGGGCGGGCTCGGCAGGTGCTGGAGACGGGGGAATGACTTGTAGCGACTGGAATGCGTCTGGAGACACTCCCTGTGAAGAATCACTGATTCATGCGTGAACGACACATGCAAGCAGGAATTTCTTCATGGTACGTTAAAATTCCGGCGCTTCATAATCTTTTGTACTGCATGCAAGATTCCTTTCTCAATAGAATCAACCCGGTCGCATCTCGACGACCGTTTCCGTCCCGATATTCTCAACCGTTGATCGTGAGAGCAAGATCGTCAAAAATCGCTTGTGTTGTAGCAGGAACGTTAGGGTTCGACGATGAGCACAGCATGCGAACGTAAAAGTCGGTTCCGTCGCGTTCTAATGCTTTCCGCACATCGACGTCGAATGTGGTCGTTGCGTTAACAGTCGGCGAATTCTAAAGAGACGTCGAACCTGCGACGAACGACAAGAAGCAGCGGATATAGAGATCCCTAGGGTAATTAATAATCGCTCTTCCTATAATGCGAGCGACCTAACTAACTTCGTACTTTAGGAGGTCGATTTAGTAGATCCTAAGCTACTAACTTAATTCTGTCCTAAGCATAGGGTATAATTGTATAATAGCCGCTCCGTCTACTAGTCTTAGGCTTTAGTTAGTCCTAAGACTTAGGAACGCTGTCTATAGGTTAAGTATCGAGGCGCCGAAGTCGCTATTAATAAGAATTTATATAGGCAGTAGCTCGGTCGGGCTAGAACCGGTTTCTTGCCCTATTATCGAGATTCTAATATTATCGATTACGATAGTAACTAGCTTTATACTAAAGTAGTAATTAATACCGACTAAGAACTCTCTACGTCCGCTCGTGCCTATTATACTACTGCTTACGACAGACTTTTTAATTATCTATCTAGCTATAGGGGTTAGTAGAAGCACGTATAGATTACTAAGTCCAAGTCCGTCGAAAGAAGCTATATAACTAGTACGACCCGAACCTAAGTTATAAGTAGTAATATATAGGTTAGTACTTAGGGTCTATAATACGCCTATATTAAGAATTAAGGTCGAGCGCAAATAGTTATAGAGAGTATACTAGTAAGACGGCAAGTAAACAGATCTGTAAATAAATTAGCCGCTGTTTGTAGTCCCTGCTTATAAAGTCGAACTTACGCTATTCTATTTATAGTAGACTATAGTATATTACTATATATCGTATTCGTACTATAAGGAGTCTAGGAATTTAAGCTATTAGAAAAATCTCTATTAGGGAGTACTCCTATAGATCCTATACCTATAGAATTTAACTAATAGAGAGCAATATAGACAATCGTACTACTAGGGTTGCGATTTGTTAAAACACTCGACTTAAGTTCGTATATCTTAGTACTTAGGACCTAACGAGCAGCGAGATACTTCGTCCTCTTATTAATATATCGATCGATATAGCTTTCGAAGTTGTCTACTATCGATATCGGAATACCTAGTATCTTATTTCCGATTATATCGGCTTAGTAAGTTAAAACGAACTAAGCCCTATCGCGTACTATATAAGTAGTCCTATCGGAAGCATAGTTTACGACTAGAGCCAGTAAGACGAAAACTGTCTAAGTAGCTATAATTATCGTTAAAGGAGTAATAGTCCTTAGTAATATAAGCGTTATTACTAAGGTAATATAGACAGTTGCTAAAGGTATAGTTGTACTAGTAGCTATAACGTAGACGGTAGATATCGTATAGACTATCGTCTCTAGAATAGTAGTTAAGAGCAGAGCAACGAAGACCGTAGGTATATATATACTTAATAGTATTACGAAGACCGTTAGAGTCGTGTATACTATAGCTTCTAGGACTATTGTAGACAGTAGCGTAATAAAGACGGAAGGGGTAGAAGTAGTTAAAGCAGTAACTATTATAGCCGGAGTTACGTACTTAGTATAAAGCAGTGTTTCGTATACTATTACTATAACGAAGACTAATAGTATAGAGGTTATCCTTAGGGTAACATACACAGTCGGTGTTGTATAGATAGTAGTGATTGGAATACTTGTCGAAAGAGGGGTCTCGTAAACCACCGGCGTAAATGTGCTCGTGGGAGTAATGGTGATCGTAGGCGTCGTGTACGTTGTCGATGTTGGAACGACGGTCGAGGTGGGTGTGATGACCACTGAGGGCGTCTCATGATCAGTAGCCTGAGGTGTATTCGTGCTTGTCGGTGATACGATCACTACGGGCGTCGTGGTTACGGTCGCGGCTGCGTAAGAAGTCTACGAACGTCAGCTCAAAGCGCAAATCTCGATAAATTGGGCAGAAATTTCGTACTTGAGTGATGGTTGTCACTGAGGTCGTCGTAACGGTCTGGGTTGTAGTTGGTGTCGGAATATTGAAGCAACGACATGCCGACGAGATGGTACTCCGCGCTGCTGTTGAGAGGGCTCGAAGGGCTGGTGGGAGAGTTGGAGTAGCTGACGAAGTCGAGGTTCCTTTGACTTGTCGCCGTTGGAACCCAACAGTAGTTACAGTAGTCTTCTGTGTCCTTGTGTAAGTGATGGCATCCGCGGAGACGACAGAAGTCGAGGCAGTGAGCGTGACGGTTGTTCCAGTCAAAGTGATGTAGCTCGTCTCGGCCGTCTGGACAAACGTTGCTTCCGTGCGAGAAGCGGGATCGGCGGTGAGCTGTAGGGTGTAAGTTTATGGGACAAAAGATTGTCTGGATTGCCATACTGTGAGGGTGCTCGTATCAGCAGTTACAATCAGAGTATCCAGCGTACTGGTGAGCGGCTCCGCAGTAATCTAGGAGCATCCATCAGCATTGATGCATGTACAAATCTGAGGTCGCCTTGCCGTGGTGGTGCCTTCCGTCACCGTAGCAGCGGCCGCCATCAGCTGCGAAGCATCAGTATGGAGTCTTGATTGAGCGGGACGTTTGATGTACCGTGACGGTGGTTGGATCTGCGATGATGACCCGCGTAGATTCTGTCAGGGTCACTGTGTCGGCGACAAGGGTAAGAGTGGATGTTGCCGCAGTGATGACCCGCGTCGCCGCCGTGGAAGTCACTGGCTTTTCCGTGATGGTGATGGTCAATGTGCCTGTCTGGTCCACGGCGTTTGCCGTGAGCTGGGGATTGTGTCAGCATTGGTCTGGTGGTCGTTCCCCAGTTGAAATCTCACCGTGATTGTCGTGGCCTCTGCCGTAACGACGACTGGACGTGCTGTGACAGTTGTAGGACTCGCTGTGATGGTTGTCGTGCGCGTAGCAGCGTTTACGGCGACGACAGGCGCGGTTGAGGTGGATGCTGCGGCTGTGAGGGTGCTCGCAGTGGTGGAAGTGATGGTCTTTGTTGTCCGCTGGACGGATGTCGCGGTCGAGGTCGAGGTGCTGGTTGCGATGCCGAGCCAGGACGAGCAAAAGGGTGTGGAAGACGGATAGGCAGCGATGAGCAATATCACCGGAGCGTGAGGCGCGCAGGTTCCCGTTATTACCGGATTCGCGAGAACCGGAACGACGACGAAGAAGAGAGGCAGGAGCGCCTGCAGAATGCTAGAGAACATCATAGTGGAGGTGCAAGACGACGAGGACAAGCTACTTCCTCGACTATGTAAACGGCCTACCTGTTATACTGCAAAGCCCGAACGTGCCTCTTCTCGCATGAGAAGAGAGGTGCATGACTGAGCAGAGCGGTGGTGTGCGCTTGGCTACCAAAGTGTGCAAGCACGGTGTATGATGGAGTAGCGAAGCAGAAGACGGTGGAGCGCGCCGCGCGATCGAGTTAGGCTTCCGCGCTCGGAGCGGACAAGCAATGAGAAGCTGTAGAGAGCAGCCATGGCGTCGAGTGGGCGAATCAATGTGTTCGGTGGGCAATGTGGTAAGGAAGTCATCTAGGCTTGTGCGATGCCACATGTCCAGAGTCACTCCGTGCGGCTGTCTACGTGCCAGCAGCTACTGTAGTTGCAAAAGCGCCATTGATTAGTGCCTTGGCAGTGGAGATGGCGGTAGGTCAGGTCTGTCTTTGTACTGGAGTGGCTGCGACGTCTTCTCCAGGAGCCCGTCTTTGTCGGGACAACCCGCCGGTGATGGATGTTGGTCTCCAACACGGGAATCAACAGGTCAAGCGCTCGGCCATCTGCCAAGAAGACCCTCTTCCGCTCGCGCCAGCTCGTGGATAGCACGTGGTGTCGGAGGCTCCGCCAGTGTTTGGTCACGCCATGTCATGCATGTGTTGTGGCGGTGCGGCGTCTTCTGGATCTTGATCCAACGTCCCGTTGCATTCATTGCCGCTGCGGGCGTGGAGCATCGGTGTCCAGTAGTGGCGCAAGTGCGGCGGAGTCGAGCCCAGTGGCTGGCTGAAGCGTGTACAAGCAGGAGGATGGCACGAGGTGAAGGTGAGGGAATGGTAGACGGGACCTTAACTACTGTCTGTGATGGATCAATGGCGCTCGCCAAGAGAAATCTCGACAGTTGTCTTGGCCATCACTCCTCGCCTCTCCCGAATTATGCATATGCATGCATATATTCATGCTATTCGCATCAACTAGAGTATTGTCCAAGCCATTGGTCACGTCCCACAATCCCGCTCAGTCCACGCGACTGTCATTGAGCACCGTCTGCTCTCCCGTGCATGTTTCTTCGCGTTGCCGGGCACGTGGGGAGCAAACTTCCAGAAACTTCTCCATGTCACGCCGGAGCAGCCTCGTCTTCACTCTGCTGCTTGCCATCATTGCCATCCTCTTGGGTCTGCAACTGAGAGAGCCAGACAGCGCGCTCATGAGATATCTGAGCGCTCGCCGCGCAGCTTTCACGCTCAACAGACAATTCTTCATCCCGTTTGCCGGGCAAAACTCGAGCTTCAACACTTCATCCATGACCATTTCAGTGCCATCCGCTGCTTCAGCGAAGCTGCATCCCGCCACTGAAGCTTCTGCGCAAGACGAGAACGGACAGCCACTTGGCCTTCCACCTCCGCCGACCGAGGACGATGCCACGAAACTGGATCTCTCCAATGGTGCGGATTCGGTCAAGCTCGACCACCTCGGGCCTCTGGTCGTGAACAGGGACGGGACCTTGTCCAGAATCAGCAACTGGGATGCCATGACTGAGCAAGAGAAGAAAGCCACTTTGAGGATACTGGGCAAGAGGAACCAGCTGAGGACCGACGCGCTCAAAGCAGAAGATGCCCAAGACCAAAAGTAGTCGTCGTCCCTCAGCGAATCACCGCTTGCCGCTGTCCACAGCAGACTCTGCACTTTCATGCTCAATCTGTACCATCTGGACTGGGAGAAACGGCAGCTTTCAAAGCATCAAGATTTACACTCTCATTCATGACGACCTGGCTGCTGCACTGCTTGCTCGCTCAAACGCTTGCCCTCATCTACCGACTTTTCATCAGCATTATCCGCCTTTTCCCTGTTCCCTCGCTCATTGATCATCCGCCGCTCGTGCTCCGCGGCCTGTTCCCTCCAACTTAATCCTTTGGCCATGATCCAGAACACTGCCCCCAAGAGCACAACATATATCAGTGCCAGGAACGTGAACGCCCATCCTCTACCCATCGCATTGCACATGGGGATGATCGCCGCGGCCCCGCCGGCAGACATTAGGCACCGCACGAAATTCACTGCGGCAGTGGCAGTGGCGGGCTTATCTCGATGCAGGTCGATAAGCAGAGTGTTGGTGATGCTGAAAGCGGTGCTCACACCGAACCCAATCAAGAAAAGTGCCACCTCTGGGCCAGCCAAGTTGGTTTCAAAGTGTAATGTCCATCCAAAGACGATGATACCGATTGTTCCCACAATGTGGGTTGGCACGACGATCTGCAGTCGAACTCGTTCAATGGGGAAATTTGCGAGGTCTTGCTGCTTCCCCTTGGTAATGGTCATGTTTAAACGTCGAGCATGACGTCGAAAGTTCCAGTCAACAATATGGCCCATGGTCAAGGTGGAGGTCATCGAGCCCGCGCCTTGTGCAATGTAGCAAAGGCCAACATCCAGCGTGTTCAAGCCGTAAACTTCTGTAAACAACGTCGGGATCGATCCCACGACCATCATCATGCCGGTAAAGAAGAACCCATTGTACAGCAGAATGATGCTGCTTTCTTTGTCGAACAGGACCTTTAACATGAGGAGTGGGTTGGGAAGACTGAGCTTTGGTTTCAATCCAGGACCAGAACTTGTCGACTGGCTCCGGTCCACAGGAAAGTTTCGCGAATACTTCCTTTGCTGCCAAGTGCCGACTAGCGACTTGTTGATGCCTCGAGCTGGGAGCGACCCATTGCCTACGACATTGTGGCACGTCTCGGGAAAGAACGGAATGAATACCAACAAGAGAGCCCCCGTGAAAATCACAAGAAACCAGAACGTCCAGCGCCATCCCAGGTATTCCGCGAACACGCCTCCAATGGTGGGGCCTAGAAGACAGGCGTCAGCAATGACTGTCGAGCTCCAAAATCATTGAGCCCAGAAAGCATACCAAAGGCAGGACCGAACAGGAGCCCGGCAGTAGCATATGCCATGTACCGGCCACGCTCCGCACTTGTAGCAATGTCAGCCACCACAGCAGTGCTCAGAGCGATCGCCGCACTGCAACCGAATGCTTGCACCATCCTCAAGCACAGCAACGCCGCATAGCTGGTTTGCAGAGCCAAGCCGATGTTGGCGATCATGAAGATGATGAAGCAAATGATATACGACAGTCTTCGGCCATTGTTGTCGGACATGCCAGCTATCAGCGCTGGCGCGATACCTTGGGCAATCTGCAGCTTATCAGCACATTTTTAAGAACGCAATCAACTTCCATGACTTACCATGTATGTCGTCAAGGATAGATTTATCAGCGTCGGAGTGACATGCAAATCTCGGGCCAAAGGTTCCAAGGCGGGAAGGAAGGTCGTCCCTCCGAAAGGCGAGATCAGCGACGAAATGGAGACAGCAACCACGATGAAGATCTTGGCTCGTGGGGTGAAGATGCTGTACGGTGGTCCGGTGATGGTCTGTTCCAATTCCAGCCCACGCTCACTCCCATTTGGTTCGGACACACTCCGACCACTTTCCAGATCTTGCGCGACTTGCGTTGGTTCCTCCACCGCATGATCTCTCGCCGCAGCGATCGCATCCTGCTTCATATTTGTCGTTACCACCAGCGCCGGAGTGCGTATGACAGCTCAAGCGATCATCCAGAAACTCGTAATTGCAGAGGGAAGATAGCAGCTAAGCGCCTCATGCATCGAATCACATTTTGCTCTTTTCTGATTGCTGCGGTCGATATCGCCCGGCGTTTGAGCGGCGTTAACACACTATGTAAACCTATATCGGCCGCGCTACTGCAGCTAGCGTGGGTCTTCCGCCGCGGGTATGCATCATCCGGACGCCATGTTGTTCGGGTATTGTACAAAGCTGGGGCAGCTTGGCCGAGTTAGCCGTGATGCTGCCAGCATTGCTTCGGATAGAAGAATAGTGCTGTTCATTCCTCTGGACAGGACCGGCTTCGTTTTCTACTCACGTATTCGCGGCGGGTGCGCGACCCGCTATGCTCAAGCAGCCAACGACCTGTCTGGAGTCTGCTATCGCTACCGCATTGAGCCAACGCCATCGCTAGAAGGCGACAATCGCCTTAGTGTTTGTTTGGTGGAGAGAGAAAGCATAGAGATGTTGATGGCCAAGACGGACCTGACGCAACTGACTAGCCCTTGCCTCTATACGGGCATAATTTCCATGAACCAGAACGACCATGCCTTTCGAGAAACAGATGAGATGCGCGCTTTTCAACTGCTCGGTACGATGAGTCCAGGTGGTATGGGTGGAGGAAACAGTCCAGCAGGTTGCTCGACATGCACGCACCCGGGGTCTTTGAAAGCATGAGAAACACATCCACAGTGGCAAGCGATCTGAGAGGAGTCCCCACTTCTTCACCATGGCGGACTTCAAATTCAGGGCGTGCCTGTTGGAACACAAGTTCTTTCGAGGACCTCGTGTACACAATCGAGATGATTGTGCATATCTATTTGGGGTCATGGGCATCTGCTTGTGCTTTCGTCAGGAACACTGGAACATTGTCGCGCAACTATGTGAATGCTATATGGCGGGCCTGACGGCCGATATCAAAGATACAGAAAATGATAGTCGCCAAGTGCCATATATCTACTGGGTCACATTTCCAGCGTTGATTTGCCAAAGAAATTTGCCGGTCTGGATCGTATTCGCTCGTACTGCTCACTGATGCTGCTCCCGCTTCACCTTGGCATGGTTTGGAGAGAAGTCGACGGGGACTCCATCAGTTGTCACATGCAGGCCAAAACCTCAAAAGGGACAAGACCACACCAGGCCGGATGAATGCCAATCCAAATTCTTCTTCGAAGTCACAGAGTCTGACGATTTGCTGCGGTACAGCTATTTCGATCTCTGCCGTCCACGAAGATACAAGTAGGAGGGCTTTCTCGAACACCGCCGATATGATTACAGTCGAAGTTTAGCATTGTGGTTTTGAACTACGAGCACCGAAGAGTGAATGATCAAAGAGAACATAGCAGACTTTTGCATTGCAGCTACTCTCACATGCAGAACGAGGTCAAAACTATCCCATCAAAGACCGACAAGCATATTCTCCCGGGATGCAGCATCATGGCATCTCCAGTGCTTGTGTGCGTTGGCGAACATGGGTTTTCCGAAGATTATCTAACGTGTTCCCAGACCTCAGATACCTCAGGTTGGATACGCTGAGGCGCCGAAGTCTCCGTCTGCCGGGCCTTGCGAATGAGGAGCTGGAAATAATTCCCACATATGAGCACCTGCTCAATTCTGACGATCACGTAAGAGTCGCCTCAATCGTTGATAGTGTGGCCATATGAGTCTGCGGCTCTCTCATACAAGGTTTCACGTGGTCCGGTATTGCGTCAAGAACGCAGTTTTCCGATGCTGATCCGTGGCACACATTGAGCACCCCGTCCAGCTTCTTCGATAAAGGTCTAAGAGCCGTCCATGCATACGTTGCACTTCGAAAAGCGGTGTCAAGACGCGCATATTGTTGGAATCAAGATCTCATGTTGAAGGAATTATTGCCATCCGCGAGTCCCATGCTGGTCAATTTTCGGAGCTTGTCATCCATGCAGCTCATCTACCGGTTGGATAAATTGACCATCAGGGAATGGAGCAGCAATTGAAACTTCTTACATCATTCGCGATATGTAATTTCCAATCGCTAGCGGAATAAACAAGAAATCTCAGCCTTGCCGATCGCACGGGCAACCAACACGGGTGACGTTGAGAAACTGCCGTGCGTCATATGGCAAGTATCAATGTCAAATCATTCCAAGACGTGACCCACGGCATGCAGAACAGATTGTGAATTTCGCGGATGTTGGCATCGAATGACTAATTTATGTCGGCAGTGCACAGAGCCCATTCCGGACAGTGGTACGTTGAGCACACGTGACACAACAGCTCAAATCCATTGGCACGACGACATTTTGAACTTGCTTTGACTTGATGTGCTGGCACCCGATCTTGCAGCATCTGAGTTTTCGTTCTTGCAGCAGGCGGCTGCATTGGCATGAACTTACCTGCAGTCGGCCACAACCTATCAATTTTTGGATTTGCCAAAATGGGCAAGATGTCATGCATCGGAGACTTTTCTGGCTGCACCGCTCACCGCTCCGTACCCAATCAACGGTGCCAGACAAAACGATGTGACATACAAACTTCAGGGGCACGGGGGGGAGAGCTCCGCGGATCCCGCTCAAGGCATTGGCACCGACGTCAACACGACATCTGGTTCGATCTGGTCTCCCTTTTGCGTTGTGTTTCAAATCCTCCTCGTGGGTTGTTGTGCCCCTGCCAAAACTTTACCAGCGTTACCTCGTCTGCTCACAAGGCATGCAATAGAGCACATTCTACTGGAAGCGTTGCCCAGCTAATGAATTGAGACAAAGTCCTGGAATATGGAGTCATTGACCGCGTTTCCACCTCAAGGAAACATCAGCAGCACGCCAATATGGCGTTCCATCGAACAGAAAATGGAATCATCATCATTCCAAGCCAAAGATATTCCCGGCCTTGTCTACCAGGCTTTCGCCACTTTGATCTGGGCTTACACTGGCGACAAGGCCGTGAGTTTCGTGGCGGCGAGATACTTGCGAGTTGGATTGCAGGACATCAGATTGTGTGAATACGACCAACCTGGAGTCAACACAACTGACAAGTTCTTCGTACACGCGAATAGCACTTCTTTGGAGATGCTTCCAAGCAGCAGAAGCATATTGATTCAGCTCGATGGCGCTTGTGCCGCTTCAAGTGGGCATTCACTGCTACCTGAGGGGATCCCGCTTCAGTTCTTCTTCCAGAAATTGCCGAACGACACCGGCATTCGATTTCTGACCAAGTTCGATCAATCAACCCTGGACCAGTTCCACGTGAAATCGTACCTACGCCGTCTGGTGGCCTTGACGGAGGCACTTCACACCCCGACTCTTCCAGCCACACAGCACATTATGAAAGAGCTTTCCACTGAGGATAGAAATTTCATCGAGCGATGGAATGGCGACCCGCAAACGCTCATTTCAGATTGCATACACGATCGCATAAGTCGCAACCTTGCCCAATACACCGAAAAAGCAATTGTGGAATCCTGGGACGGCCGTCTGACTCGAGCACAACTCGAAAAGGAGTCCGCGACAATGGCTCAGTTGCTGGTTGACGAAGGGCTGCAGTCTCAGAGCACCATTGGAATTTTGATGGATAAGTCGAAGTCCGTTCCTGTTTGCATGCTGGGCGTTCTTAAAACCGGATCAGCGTTCATATTAATGGACCCCTCTTTGCCACAAAAACGATTGGAAAGCATGGTAGAGAAGCTATCAATCAGGCATGTTGTTACGACGCGATCTTACGTGCATCTTGTCAGTGGTCTGGTGTCATCCTTGTTCGTCGAGTACTCACCGGGCTGCTTCACAGCAGCGGGTGCTAACATACAGCTGGCACCCAAGAGTCTATATGGATCCAAGAAGCTACCTCAAGTTTCTCCCTTGACAGTCGCCTTCTATATTTTCACCTCCGGTAGCGCCGGGATCCCCAAAGCTGTTGAGATCTCTCACGCTGCATTCGTCACCTCTTGCGAAGAGAAGAATCAGTGCGGAATCAACGAGAGCACGAGAACTCTACAATATGCGTCTTTCAACTTTCTTCCAGCGATCACTGACGTGTTGGCGACCTTCATGGCCGGAGGCACGCTGTGTATACCCAGCTCCAAGGAAAGAATGGATGACTTGTCTGGGGCCATAAAGCGGCTGCGGCCGAATTTCGCATGTATTACCTCCTCGGTAGCAAGCGTCCTCGATCCGAATGAACTTGGCACTATCAGAGAGCTGATGCTAGTGGGAGAGCCAATACAGCGAACGACGGCAGAGTCATGGCTTACCAGCGGGAATACTATCCTGCGTAACGGTTACGGCCAGAGTGAAGCTTGTGGGCAGTGCTGCGATGCGGTGTTGACCCAGTCAAGTCCCAGCTACAGGGTCATTGGCAATCGTAGCCACCTCAATTTTTGGATTGTGGACCCTTGTAGTCATGATCGCTTGATGCCTGTGGGCGCAGTTGGAGAACTGCTCTTGGAAGGCCACTCTTTGGCAAGCGGATACTACAATGAATCGGATTTGACGTCCGCAGTCTTTATCCATGCACCCTCGTGGGCTGCTACCTTTGGAGCAGGCGCTGATGGACGCAGATGGTACAAAACGGGAGATCTGGTCCAGTACCAAGAAAATGGTGACCTTATCCTCTACGGTCGAAAAGACTCGCAGCTGAAGGTGAATGGCCAGCGTGTCGACAGTACGGATATCGAGCATTACATCAAGCAAGCTTTCCGCGCTGAAGTTGAACAAGTAGTTGTCGACAAGCTGGGAGCAGACGACAACCAGAAGCTGGCCGCGATTGTGAAGCTCCGATCGCTGTCTACGTCAGCCTACATCGCCCCATCGAGCTTCCAGATAACAATGCACCAAAGGCTGAAAGACGTCTTGCCGACATACATGATACCGTCAGAAGTGGTGTTCATCGAAGCAATGCCGAAGACAGCGACTGGGAAGCTCCACAGACGAGCACTAAGGCAGAGGTTGAATGATTCTGGAAAGCAACACAGTCCCAGTCCGGAACCAGAACAGTCAACCCCAGAGAAGCCGGCAGATCCAGAAGTGATAATTCTGCAGTCGATGTGTAGCAGGGTGTTGAATCTCGAGGGAAGGTCTGTGACGGGCGAAAGTGATTGGATTTCACTCGGCGGCGACTCACTGAATGCAATACGCTTCGTTAAGCACGCCCGAGAATTGGGCTTTCGAATTTCAACAACGGATTTGATGATGGGAAGCAAGCTCTCCGAGCTCTGTGTCCAACGAGTGCCACAGAGTGCGACCTTGAGGACTTTGAATCAGGCCTCGCCAGAGGCAACGAAGAATTTCCCGCTCACAGGTTTCCAACGTCGATATTTGCCACACATCAACGGTTCTGACAGTGGTTTACTTTGCAAGTACGAATTCTCATTTCGTGGGCAGATTGACAGCGCAAGATTGCACCAGGCCGTCTATCGTTGGTTCGAAATGATCGACACCCTTCGCCTATCCTTTACTCGAGACATTTCAGGCAAGGTATCGCAGACCTTCCTTGACTCTTCCGACAGTGCGTGGAAATCTCGCATAGTAAAGACATACAATCGCGACAGTGTCGCATCATTGTCAGCCGCGAACGACTTCCTGAAGAATCCTGTGCTTGCCGTTTTGTACTGCGCCTCTGAGCCAGGGCAAATGGACGTGGGACTTGCTTTGCACATCAGTCATAGCATCATTGATGGAACTTCTACCAATTATCTGTTTCAAGACTTGGTGGACATCTACGCTGGCCACATCACTAAAGCGAGATCGAGTTTTTCGCAATACTTAAGTGAAAGACTGCTCGAGAAACCTCGCACCTCTATAGAGTACTGGAAGGCACTTCTTGCCGCATCGAAGCCGACATCACTACGTGGCGACCTGAGACCTCTCGGCGAGATTTCTCAACGGGATCTGGTAAAACGAAGGATCACACGTGTTGCTACTCTTCCAACAGGGAATGCTACCAAGATGACAATGTCAACGATTGTTCACACTGCCTGGGCACTGGTATTGAGTGTGCTTGCCGATAGCAGCGATGTGGTCTTTTCGTACCTTGTCCACGGCCGCGACGACAATTTCGACGGAAGCGACGCTGTAATCGGGTGCTGTGTCAGCGAAATTCCATGCAGAGTCATGCTCCACGACCATATGTCCCCGGCGAAGCTCATGAACCTCATCCAGGTTCAGATCATCCAGTCAATGCCACACGTTCATCTCGGCGCGAACGTCATAGCCAACGAGTGTACAGACTGGCCTCACAAGGAAACGCGATACGACCACAGTAGCTTGGTTGTGCATCAGAACGTGCTCATCGAGCACGCCTGGACTATAGGCAATGACGGATACATGGATTTGAGAGAAGTAGAGTTTGAGGAGCAATGGAGCTACGACTTCGATCTATTCACAAGCTCCTTCAGTGCAAACGAGCTCTACCTGGAGCTTACGTGCTTGGAAAGTCTCTACACCGAGGAGGAACTGCAAGCTGTAGTGGACGCTTTCCTCATGGCAGTGCGGATGCTGAAAGAGGGTTCGCACATGGTGGCTACTATCAAAGACAATGTGCGCGCCAGAGCAAAGATGCCTATCGTGACACCAGTCAAGACGCCTTCAGTGTCGGACCAAGAAAGCCAGTGATTGGGTGTAGAAGCTGAATATCGTTGAAAGTGTATCCCGAATTTACTTTCGGGTCAGGCCAAGGCGTCGTTTGGAAAAATGCATTCCAGGTCCACTGCAATGTTTTGTTGGCCGGAGCGGAGCAAAGGCAGCGTGGACTGGCAGGTAATGATTTACAAGCATTCCATCCTTGAGAGCGCATACTGCAATGCCGAGATCTGTGCAACTATGACTTGTGAGACTGAGCTTTTCAATGCTTGGCAACTACGACTACATTGTTGCGGTTGCTTAGAGTCGTGAGCGATTCAAGGCCATTATTGGAGCGACCTAACCATTCTGCATTATGGGAAGAGTCGACCAGAGCAGCAGCTTCGGAGCCGTGAGCATCAAGCTTGCTGTCACGAATACCTCTTCTTCCCTTCGTCCTGCGAGCGGACACTACTTGGGAATATGCTCTGAGGATTGAGCGAAGCATTTATTGCAAGTGACGATTCCATGAATTCTCTAACACCATCATGATGTTGCGCAGTCTCGTCTCTGACATCCGAACCTCGATCTAAAGCTTCGCAGCTCCTGTAGGTGCGGCGTTCTCCTCCCCTGGGATTCCCACGAGTGAGATAGGCCCAGACCGAGGACCCGTATACTCAAAGTCCTCGTTTACATCGGTCCCGTCCTCATGGTAAGTAGCGACTGATGGAGTGACGACATCTGCAGCAGGGTCGATGCCCAACCTCACCCACGCTAAAACGCCGTCCTCGATCTTGTCTCCGAGGAGGACATACTCGACAAAAGGATCGGAACCGTTGGCTTCTTGATACAAGATGCCGTCTTGGTCGTTGGTCAGAAGTTCCTGGGTGTTGGTATTGTAAGGGGCTGTGGCTTCGACTTGGGAGATAAGGTCTTGGTCGAAGAAGATCTGGCCGACATGGGATGCATGAGCGCTATGGTTGCTCGCTGCATTGATGAGGGTACCGTTGGTCCGGATAGTAGTAGAGTTGACATTGTGCGTCAAGACGTGAATATGGACTGCACGACCAATGTAGTGGCCAGGGAAGATAGATTCGAATTGGACAACACCGTTAATATCGGTCTGTTGCACAGCGCGAAGGAAGGTGGTGTCTTGGTTCGAAGTGTCATTGGGATTGCCGTTAGACGGGTTGATCACGCCCGAGTAGACTCCGGTGCTGTTGCAATGCCACACATCAACGAAAACTGCGGGGACAGGAGCGCAGGTAGAGGTGTCCACGAGTTGGATGGACAGATATAGTGGAATGCCGACTTGATCTTCGGACATGTCACTTCCTAGAGTACATATTTAGCTGAGTATCTAAGGACAGCAAGGACTTTCAGTGCTTACGAATGACTTCGCCGTCGACGTAGTATGGGCCTTGGGTGGTTTCGGGCTGAAGGAGGCAGCTGGAGTCATCGGCGAAAAGCTCGCGCTCGTCAGATCCCAGGCCGACATCTAGACTCGAAGCGTGCGAGATGTTGTAGTCGGCAAAGTCGCGACGTTGAATAGAAGGTTGCTTTACGCCACGCTTAGCACGAGCGACTCGAGCCAACTCGCTCCGGCGAGCAAGAGCTTGTCCATAGTGTCCGCGACGTTGGAGGTCATTTGCACAAGATTGAACGGATCTTGGCTTTGCAGTGCGAAGCCAGTCGCCACGCTCTGCTGCTTCCTCTGCCACGGAGTGACCAGGGTGAGAGAGAACTCCAGTCGCGGTCAAGAGTCCGAGTGTAAGGAAAGAGGTGATTGGTGCCATTTTCAGTGAAGGCTGATCCTGACTCGCGAACAAGATTTTGGAGTGATGGACTCAAGGTATGCGCAAGAAGTGCATAAATACAGCTCGCTCATTGTGATCGGAATTGGGTGCGCGAAAATTTTGCGCAATGGGTCATAGTTTCCTGAGACATGGTGTGGCGAGTTCTTTGCACTGAGCCAGTCGATAAAGCTCTGGCGGACTTCGGCGCCCTGAAACGGAGCAGTAGCGACATTTCGTGCTATCGCAAGTTTATGGACTATCCTGATCAGGCCAATGAAACCTTTGACGATTGCGATTATGAGGTATTCCGATTGCTACGCATTGATAAAGTGGGCCTGCCGCAAAATCGCCATAGTGACACTCCATCACTCGGGCAGTTGGGTGCCAAATGCTGGTGGCCTGATTGGTTCCGAGTGGTTTCCCGAACACATGGGCCTCATGCAGCGACGATGGTCTGTGAAGAGCCCGGAGATCAAGTGGTCTCATTGCGTTCAATTGTCCGCCGATGACGCGATGGTTTCATTCGCGAAATATTAGAGGCTTCGTTCTTATGGCGAACGGCGCGTCGATCTTGTCAGTGCCAGCGAAAGTTGCAGAGACGGTGGCTGTGGGGCGAATGGGGGTTGACAGGCACATGACTGGCTTGTAGTCAACGCTCTCCTTCCAAAGTATGGCAGCAATGAGTCTTGTCTATCTGGCATTCAGATACAGAAGGCTGCTAAAGCTCTGCAGAAATACTGGGCCAAAAGATATGCGATCCTGAAGTCTCTGTTGCTGCCCGCTTACGGCTTTGAGCGCCAAGCAACTCGTTGCCGCCGAGCCTCTTCACTGTTCGATATAGTGTGCCGATGCACTTCTTGACCACTGGGGCGAAGAAAGTGGAGTATCTTCTACCACCGTCGGGGCTTATCTCCTGCTCTTCATCTTCGGATACAGTATGTCAAGGGCCCATGCACGCGGCCGCATGATGAGATGACCTTGGCAATGACGAAGCGTATCTTGCGTGATCTGTGTAATGTTCAAGGCTAGTTTGGTCCACTGCGAGCAGGGCAAAAGTGGTGCACGGTGTGTGAACGGTCTGTCCAAGGTCTCGAACGAGACGTCGAGAAAGACGTGCTAAGGCTCTCCCGGCCCCGTCTGCCGCTGTGCCGCAGGCTTGACCCACATAGACAATTTTCCCCGATGCACCGCCGGTCTTGGCCAGTCGTTGATTGAGACGCCAGGTCTTGCTTTACACTTGGAACTCTGTAAGTCTGTTTACTAGTCGACCAGACGTGATGGGTCGACATGGAAGGAGACTTGGCAGGCCCGGCCTCTTGCCTCCTATCAAGCTTAGCTTCTAAACGAACTCGTGACCCAGGCGTCTGTGTTGGCCCTCGAAGCGAACGTGTTTCAGCGTCTCAAAAGATTTTCATACCAGGTCTCATGCCTTCCACGCCTAACTTGCTTACTGTCGAGGACCAGGTCGAGGCAGAGCGGATATATGTATCGTGGTTAAATTGCATCCACGACCAGGCGCATGTGCTCAATAAATGGTAGCGCATACGTGCGAACGGCGCAAAATGCCGATCGTTGGCATTCTTCCTCGACGAAATTCGCGAGCAAGCGACTGGACGTTTTGCATTTCTCAGGGAAACTAAGGTACGTCAGATTCGACCGGATCGAGTGATGAAGCAAGCCGGACTTATAATGTTCCTCGAAGGGAGAGTGTTCAACCGTCGTCCAGCCGGAATTTCTTCTTGCATATGGCCAGATGGTTATGGGAATGGCGTGGGCGGCTGAAGAATCCATGGGTAGGATATCTGTTTCGTTTTGTCAGCTTGTACCCCCATACCAGCAAAAATGCTCTCTGTTCCATATTTTTCCGCACTGTGAACATTGTGGACACTGTGGGGATGCGTTGATGTGACCCGTAATGCACCGTGGAAGGATGGTGGCTTCCCAATCTTGAGCGCATAGTTTGGTCGCCAGATCTGACTTCTCGTATGGCAGAATATGCCGTCGGGTTGCCTTTTATATTCTCTCAGCCACAAAACCGTCAGAAGCTATGGCTTCTGCGCCTTGCCCTAGATCAGCCCCCAGACCTTGTGCTCATACCCATGGATCGCCTCGCGGCACATTCCTACTGCCACTCCAAGTTCGCGTTGCCTCGCCCAGTCTTCATTCACGTCGCCTGCACTCAGATACTCTTCCATACTCTTCCTTGCGTTGCGACAACGTTGCAAAAATTCTTGGCCGAGCTCGTCCTTCTTAAGGTCATCTGCAGAAGTACTTTCGACCATCTGCTTGAGGATTTTGGCAGAATTTTTGGCTTCCTCGATGCGCCCAGACAAATCAGTTACCGCCGAAAGTAGAAGAGCAGGAGATTCCTTCGGAAGAGCTCTGGTGGTATTGCTTGAGCGATTATTGTACGGTGCCGTCTCATCACGTGGCAGATCTAGGACAGGAATGAGCCCGGTACATTCATTATAGTATGCCGTGGTCATCACCTCTGCGAAGACGTACCTTTGCGCAAGCCATTCTCGATCCCCCTTGTGAATGACTTCAAGACGGACTTCACTCCTATATTGATCCGCAAGTACCAACCGGCAGGCAACTTGTAGCCTAGATCTGAGTGATTGTAGGTCATCTCTACATGTGCGCCCGCAATAGATTGAGAATAATCGAAGATGTTTTCCATTGTGATTTTCTTGGGCGTGACAAAAAGCGGATGCAATAACATGTTTTCGACCGAGACGTAGCCATCTTGGCTCATGTAAACACCACGTTTCCCGGCTTGCTTGAAGTAAGTCTCCAGAGCTATCCTGATATATTCTTCGTCTGAGCTGGCTGCATTCGTGACAGCCGGTCCTGAATGCTTCTCTGTCTGATGCGGTCGGGATCGATCAGTGCTCGGACCGCTCTTCTGCGCGGATGGTGCTCGTCTCCTACGCATAGAATATGAGAAAGGATCATCTCTCCTTAAGCTTGCAGGCAACTGTCTGATCTCGAAACCACAATGCTGGTGATTATCTGTCACATATTGCAACAGTCTTTCAAACGTAATGCCTCTAGGCGCTATGGAGCGATGGTACAGCATTAACCCCACGTTGGTGTAGCCATCCGCATCCACAGGGAACATGTTTTCAAGCATGTCTGTGTCAGTGGCAGCTTGTTCGATTTGCCAGAAATACCACTCGAGAGCCTCTTGGATATCCAAGTCGCTAGGTGCAGATGCTGCTGGAGCGGATCCCGAAGCAGGTCCCGAAGACGGCGAAGGTTCTGCATCAGGCGGAGACCAAGTACTCACGCCAGGGGCACTTTGAGGCCGCTCAAATTTCACACTATCCACACCATCGTGCATTTTGATCTCGAAGTCAGCAGGACTGTAAGAGGATTCGTTCGCAAAAGCTGTCGGCCGAATCTTGAAGGCTCTTCCGACAGGACGTTTCACGAACTGGATCAACTCATCGAACGTGACGTTCCGATTTCTCAGCCTCGAACCGCTTAGAATGTCGCTGACATTCACGAAGCCGTTTTCATCTGCCCAGACATGCCCATTCTTGACTCGTGTGAAATGTTCCTGCATTGCTTTCATTATTTCGTCATCTCTTGAAGGGTTCCTCGAGAGATCTTGGTTGGCATGAGAGGCTGTAGGAGCTGCGAGAGGCTGCGATATCTTGGACTGCTCTCGTGGCGGAGAAGTTGCAGGGCGGTGAATTTCTGCTTCTGTTTCTCCCACATGCCAAGCTGGCGCATCGTGCTGGGGCTTGGGTGAAGACTGTGGGTTTTGCTTCACACCTTCAACCATAGGGGAACCAAACGTCATTGCGTAAAGTCGGCGTTGTTCAGGAGTCAGCTTAGGCATCTGTGCTTGCCTATCAACCTTGACCGTGACACCATGCTCAGTTCTTATTTCTCTATGCAATCTTTTCATCGCGTTTCCCCCTTCGCCGTAGATAAGTGGCATATATATCTCACAAACACCTAGCATGCAGTATGCGCGATCTTCAGGTCTCGTAGTAGTTCTGCGCAGCATCCACGCTAGACGCTCTTCAAACGTAACGTCGTTGGCGCAGGTATAGTTCCACAGAATTCGCTCATCAATGCTGGTGATTTGCGACAAGCAATGATTGAGCGGCATGTTCAGGTGCTGCCATGTCACGACTTCATCGCTGATGGTCTTGAGGGGCTGGTGGTGAGATTTGTGGCCAATGACCACCCATGAAGAGTCCAAGAATACTACGCACTTCGGGGCGAGAAGCTCTTGGAGAGTCCATCCGCGAGTGAACCACACACTTTGCTCCAAGCTGCGCAGGACGTCCAGAGGGCCGTGGCTCATCGTCTCGACATCATGAAGGAACGCCAAGCAGCACCAGGCCTGACGATACCACTGAAACATAGAGGTGATTGCTTCTTGAAGTTCGGCCGAGCTTTCTTTATTGATGCAACAGGTGTCTATCCAGATGTAGGAAGGAATGTGTTGCAGCGGCTCGTTCGGAGGAGCAGGCTGCCCGTATGAATCTCTCCATGCTTTCACAAAAGCGCAGAAGGCCTTGATCTTGCGCATGCCAGCTTTCTCGTCGACGCTGGAGTCCGCATTGCGCCGCATCACTTCCTGGAAGCTAACTTCTCCATCAAGCCACCGGTGAGAAGTGATAATGTATAGTGGAGCGTCTTGCGCCGAGGCATATTCGTGCAGCTTGAGAGTTTCTATGTGCAGCAAGCGCATGGTGCGAGCTGTGCACGACCGTACACATTCTAGGTCGCTCACGGAGAAGAATGCTGAGGTGAGCTGAGAGGACAGCTCCAGATCCAGATCGCCACGCATCCTTCGGGCGTCTCTTGGCACAAGCCAGCCACAACTTCCCAATGCAGTCGGTATTGGCAATTTGTCTTCGCTGTGTACCATGCACCATAGTGTTCCATCAAAGCTGTCTGTCTAAACCGCTGCATGTCGTCGCCTTGTGCTGTCGTACAATTTCTCCTCGACGCCAATACTGCTTCTCGCCGCTGCCCGCTAGTCCCAGTCGCTGTCCTCGTCTGCATCGTTTTGCTTGCGTTCACTTTGTCGTATACTTCGATACGGCCTCTCCTCTTCTTTCTCGGCACTCCCTTTCAGCCTTTTATCTCCATACTTCACCGCACCCAACCCTACCAAGATCTTCTCCATGTCTCCAATGCTCGTTTTGTCTCCGTTCAATTCCTTCAGCGTCACAATCTGTCTTTTGATCTCGGTGTCTTTGTACACTAACACCGTCGGCGTATTTCGGTCCGGATACCCCTCGATGCACAGGTTGCCTTGTATTTGGCAGAATTTGATATCTCCAAATTTGCGAGCTAGTTCTCTCCACAGTTCGATCATCAGTTGCGATTCGATGTTGGTGCCCGTGCTTGAAGTTAAGAGAACAAATATCCAAGCCTCTTTACTCGCGTCCGTGACTTCCCGGGTCCAATCTGGCTTCTGCACGGGATACACTTGGTTGAAGACGCTGGTTCGTTGCAGTTGCGCCATCTCAGCCATCCGCTTCTGACGATATTGATCGAGGAACGCTTCATCTTCTTCGTCTTCGAGTTCGTCTAGTTCATCGAGATCCTTGCCTTCGAGCCGATTCTCATGTGCGAGCTCGCGGGCCTGCAGAAGAGCCGCTTCGATCTGTGGAGTCGGTGATGGCGGCTTTTCGGGAATGATGCCTTTCGAGCGGAGGATGTCGTTCCTGAGGCTTGGGCTCAGTATTTGACATGTCTGCGATCATGATGGCGGGCGGGGGTACCATTCGGTGTCGGCATTGGGATCGTCGACGGGCACATTGACGGGCATATCTGGCATGTTGTTCATGATGGCTGTAATGCGTCGTTCTTGGATGCGAGCAGTGCTGAGTGGTATCCCAGGTATAGAGCTGCCTAAAAGTGAACGATCGACTCCTTCGTCATTCCATGCGGCTCTGCTGTTTCGTCAACCCCCAGAGTCTTGGCGCTGCGAGAACATGTCCAGCTGGCAGGGACCACAGATCCACCGCCGACAACAACTTCACCTCCGCTCCACCCCCTTCGCTCCCCTCCCGCCCGCTCGCAAAGATGGCGCTCAACAAGAAGGATGAAGACGATGCCGGCATCGTCAAGGTCGACCGCACTTCCGTCTTTCAAGAAGGTACAGCTACATCCCGCCGTCCCCTGCCCGCCAATGGACCGACCACCTATACCATAAAGCAATGTACTGACTACAATCCTCGTACACAGCCAGAGTCTTCAACACTTCGCCGATCTCTCCTCGAAAATGTCGAATCCTCCTCACCAAACTCGCTCTTCTCCTCTTTACCGGCGAAAAGTTCCCCACCAACGAGGCCACCTCTCTCTTCTTTGGCATATCCAAGCTGTTCCAGAACAAGGATGCGTCACTACGCCAAATGGTCTACCTCGTCATCAAGGAGCTTGCGAACACGGCCGAGGACGTCATCATGGTGACAAGCTCCATCATGAAGGATACGGCAGTTGGTAGCGACGTGGTCTACCGCGCGAATGCTATTCGCGCGCTGTGCAGGATTATCGATGCTTCTACAGTACAAGCAATTGAGCGAAACATCAAGACTGCTATCGTGGACAAGACGCCTTCGGTCTCCTCGGCGGCTCTGGTGTCCAGCTACCACTTGCTGCCCATTGCGAGAGATATTGTCAGGAGATGGCAGAGCGAGACGCAGGAGGCAGCCTCATCGAACAAATCGAGTGGAGGGTTCATGGGCTTTGGAGGCTCGTCACAACATCTTCCTGCCAACACGAATTACATGACACAATATCATGCTATCGGTCTGCTGTACCAGATGAGAAGCCACGATCGCATGGCTTTGGTCAAGATGGTGCAACAATACTCTGCTGCTGGGGTCGTGAAGAGCCCGGCCGCGAGGGTTATGCTCGTGCGATTAGCTGCCAAGCTGGCAGAGGACGACCCGAGCCTCAGGAGACCGATGATGAAACTCTTGGATGAATGGCTGCGGGACAAGAGCGAAATGGTTAACTTCGAAGCTGCCAAGGCGATTGGAGAAATGCCAGACCTGACGGATGCCGAGATAGGCCAGGCGATCCACGTGCTGCAGCTGTTCTTGACCAGCCCCCGCGCCGTGACCAAATTTGCTGCTATCCGGATCCTCCATCAATTCGCTTCATTCAAGCCTGACGCCGTGCGGCAATGTAACCCTGACATCGAAAGCCTCATATCGAATTCGAACCGGTCGATTGCTACTTTCGCCATCACGACGCTCCTCAAGACTGGAAACGAGTCCTCGGTCGATCGCCTCATGACACAGATCAGCACTTTTATGTCGGAGATCACGGATGAGTTCAAGGTCACCATTGTTGAGGCCATCAGGACGCTGTGCTTGAAGTTTCCGTCAAAACAAGCGCGCATGCTTTCCTTCCTTTCTGGCATCCTCCGCGATGAAGGCGGCTACGACTTCAAGCGAAGCGTGGTAGAGAGCATGTTCGATTTGATCAAGTTCGTCCCTGAGGCTCGGGATGAGGCTCTTGCGCATCTTTGTGAGTTTATCGAGGACTGCGAGTTCACAAAATTGGCCGTTCGAATTCTACACGTCCTCGGTATGGAAGGCCCAAAGACTGCACAGCCGACGAAGTACATTCGATACATCTACAATCGTGTAGTCCTAGAAAATGCCATCGTGCGAGCCGCTGCAGTTACTGCACTTGCAAAGTTTGGCGTTGGGCAGAAGGACCCGGAAGTCAAGAAGAGTGTTGGCGTTTTGCTGAAACGGTGTCTGGACGACACTGATGATGAAGTCCGCGATCGTGCTGCTTTGAACTTGCGATTGATGAAGGACGAGGACGATGAATTCTCAGGACGTTTTGTCAGAAATGGTGAGTGCACTTGTTGCAGGCATAAACATGCAGTGCTAACATGTCCCAGACTCAATGTTCTCTCTCCCAGTCCTTGAAGACCAGTTGGCACACTATGTCAACGGTGGCTCGGCTGAGGCTTTTGCCAATCCATTCGACTTCTCTAACGTTCCTGTGGTTACTCGAGAACAGTCTCTCGCGGAAGACCGTACGAAGAAGCTCACTACGGCCACTCCGACGCTCAAGGCACCGACCATTGGACCCAAGAAGACCGACTCTTCTGCTGCCGACGCTGTAGCCCAAGCGACTGTGGCTACACAAAAATACGCCTCGCAGCTCGGAGCCATTCCCGAATTCTCCTCATACGGTGGTGTACTCAAATCATCGCCCGTCGTCGAGCTTACCGAGTCGGAGACAGAGTACGTGGTGTCTGCTGTCAAGCACTTGTTCAAAGAGCACATCGTCATTCAATTCGACATCAAGAACACTTTGGCCGACTATGTGCTGTCCGACGTGTCCGTCATCTGCACACCTTCATCCCTCGACGAGGAAGAAGAAACACCTCTCGTGGACGATGGCTTCGTCATTCCTGTCGAGCTACTGAAGTCAGAAGAGCCTGGTACCGTCTACGTATCATTCTCACGGCCCGAGGGACAATTTGTGGCCGCATCGTTCACCAACGTCCTGAAATTCACCCTCAAGGAAATCGATCCGTCCACCGGCGAGCCAGAGGAAGGCGGCTACGAAGACGAATACCAGACCAATGATCTCGAACTCGATGGATCAGATTACGTGCTGCCCGCCTTTGCCGGATCGTTCGATAACATTTGGTCAGGTCTGCCAGATGCGGAGGAGGCCAGCGAGACGCTGCAGCTCAGTCACGCGAAGAGTATATCCGAGGCAGTGGAACTCTTGGTGAAGGCTTTGGGCATGCAACCACTTGAAGGCTCCGAGGTTGCGTTATCAACAAGCACGCATACGTTGAGGTTGTACGGTAAGTCGGTCACAGGAGGGAAGGTCGCCAGTCAAATAAGAATGGCGTTTTCGGCGAAGAGTGGCGTCACGGTGAAGATCATGGCAAGGTCTGAGGAGGAGGGACTTGCTGCATTGGTTGTGGGAGGCGTGGCGTGAGTGCTATATGTTTTCCGATAAGTCGGGAATGACACATATGATGAAGAGTGTCGAACAGCTTGGTGTAAACAGGCGTCAAGGCGCACCGCTGACATGGAGGAATTGAGATGAATTAGCGTGGAGATTGCAGGGCTTTTTCTGGGTGTGCTGCTTTTCCAGAGACAGGCAAGAGAAAAGCAGAGGGCGAGCAGCGTCTTAGATTTTGTTGAACATGATTACGTTTTTCGATCACTACCGTGTCGTCTCTTTCTTTCGGATATTTTCCAAGCCTCGTCAGTTTTGATCGTGTAGAACTCATCGTCCCATCATTGCCAACCTCGCAGGATGTATATCGCCATCAGCCGCTCCAGCAGCAGCGTCACCACCTCCCTCCGCTTTCTTCTCCTTGCTATTCTTGCTCCCTTTCTGCTTGCCACTCCCTCCCTCCCTCTCCTTCTTCGCCTTTTCCTTTTTCTCCAACTCCGCCCTTCGCTCCCTCTGCTCATTCAACCTCACATTCTTCTCTCGAATCCTCTCTTTCCTCTCCCCGCTTTTCCCTCCACCCCCACCAGCCGTCAACTCCACATTAATCCGCCTCGCGGTATCCTTCTTGCCTTTCCCTTTCCCAGCTCCACCATTCCTTCGATCCGGATGCATCCCACTCTCGTCTTCCTTCTCCGGCGCAGTAGGATCGGGCACCGCTTCCCCGCGATCGATGGCTTCCGGATCGAAGAGACTGTGATGAAAGACTTTGAGACATGTTTTCATGCGGTCGTAATTCTCGAATTCCAGAAATGCGAAGCCTTTGGATTTTTTGGTTTTGGGGTCGGTGCGATGGCGTAGAGTGAAGGGTTGGAGTTTGGCGAAGTGCTTTTCGAGACTCGAGTCGGTGGTTTTGTAGGGGAGGTTGCCGACGAAGACGATGAAGCGAGATTTCTTCGGTGGTGCTGGGGCGCCATCGGGTGTGGTGGCCGTGGTGCTTTTCTTGGTCTTTTGGCGTTTCGTTTTGGGAGGTTGTGCGGTCGTCGCTGTCGATTCGGCGGGGTTGGCTGTGTCTGCAGAGACGAGGCCAGGGTCGGCGGTGGTGTCAGAGAAGAGGTCGCCAGCCTTGCGCTTCTTCGAGGAAGGCTTGGAAGTGGTGACTTCTATGTCCTCCTCCGGCACATCGTGGTCCTGTTGCGGAAGCGCCTCCAGTTCAGCAAGCTCCTTGTGTTTTCGCTTCTTGCCCTTTTGCTGTGCTCGCTCGGCGTCTCGAAGGGCCTTCTTGTCCTTCCGTGAGAGTGTGGTCTCCGCCTGTGACATGGCGGGCAGGTTCGTACAGAGCACAGCAATTGTCGAATGTCTAGAGCAGCGGACGAGGATTTCTGCGGGCAAGCAGAGTTTCGGCAACTCGGCAGCGGCTGTATCCCGCGCTCCGCATGCAGGGCTAGGTTTAGTGCAGATCTCTCAATCTCGTCTGGGCAGGTGTTATCAATCCTGACAATCCTTCGCACGGTGATTGAAAGCGGACAGACTGCATGGCGTGTACGCGTCTGTCGCTACCTGGCTGACTTTTGACCTTCTCTTTCCTTTTCGCAGCACGGCGCTCGTTGGTGCCTCTTGTTGTGATTCTATTCATCCACGCGTGCCAAGACCCGGCCATCAAGCACTCAGCCATGGCTCCCTCAGCCGACCCGACCAAACACGATACCAGTGTAGACGCCCCCAGTGAAGCAACTCCTTTGCTAGGCGCTCCCGACTCTGCTCCTGCCACAGCGGACTATGCCACCAATGGCGCAAGTAATGGCCATGCTCCCGATGGCGGGAGTGCAGCCAAGGAAGAGAGCAAACCAATGCCCTATACACAAGTCATCGTCCTCTGTTGCGCCGCTCTCGCTGAACCAGTAGCCTACTTCGCCATCTTCCCCTTCATCAACGAAATGTTGGCCCGAAATGGTGACCTTCCTTCCGAGTCTGTAGGCTTCTGGTCTGGCACGATCGAATCGCTTTTCAGTCTGGTGCAAATGGTCCTCATGATTTTTTATGGCCGCATGGCAGATCGCATAGGCCGCAAACCGGTCCTGGTCTTCTCGTTAGCGGGGGTATCGGTGGCAACGGCGCTGTTCGGACTGAGTAGAAATTTGTGGCAAATGATCGTGTTGCGATGTGTGGCTGGTCTCTTTGCTGGGACAGTGGTGACGATGCGAACTATGCTGAGTGAGATCACGACCAAGGAGACACAGGGTCGAGCTTTTAGCTGGTATATGTTCACTAGGAACCTGGGCATCTTCGTGGGACCTCTTTTGGGTTCGTCTTCTCATAACCTCTCCCCGAAGAGCTCTCGCAGCACGTGTACTGACAATTTTCCAGGAGGTGCTCTTGCCAACCCAGCGCAACAATTGCCGGGCACCTTTGGGCACAGCCAATTCTTCATCGATTATCCGTATGCCTTGCCAACTTTCGGCGCCGGAATGATGTGCGCCAGCAGCACCCTAGCCGCTTCGATCTTTGTCAAGGAAGTATGTTCGCTTCGGTCTTGACAGCTTTTCCTGCTCGGCTGACCCTTCTCCAGACGCTGAAACGCGACCAGAGATCATCTTTCAAAACCTCCGCTCCGCCAATGACGACCGTGGAGATTCTCAAAGCTCCAGGAGTAGGCCTGGTCCTTTTCATCCTTGGCCACACCATGACTCTTGCACTTGGGTACACAGCAACCTCTCCCGTCGTCATGTTTGAACCCGTCGAAAGTAGTGGTTTCAACTTCAGTCCTGCACAAATCAGTTACTTTCTCGCCGCAGCTGGAGCTTCACAAGCACTTTGGACACTTCTGGTCTTTCCACCACTAGAGCGAACAATAGGGAGCAAGCGAATTTTGTTTTATTGCAGCATCCTGTGGGTTTTCTTCATGGCGGCGTACCCTATCGGGAACGAACTTCTGCGGCACGGCAAAGAAACGGCTTTCTGGGTATTCATGTCGACGGTAATGGTTCTTGGCTCGAGCGTGAGCATGTCGTTCGGTGAGTCGTTCTAGTTTGTGCAAAGTCCAGTCACTGAATCTCAGTTGCTGACGTGAATCGCAGCTGCCGTACAACTTCTCATCAATGACATTTCGCCCTCCAAGGAAGTTCTAGCCACTGTCAACGCCCTGTCTCTGACAGTTAGTTCTGGTGTACGCGCGGTGGCCCCGGCACTATTCACGAATATCACAGCACTCGGTATTCAATGGGGCTGGGCAGATGGTCATCTGGTCTGGTTCATCTTTATCTTCCTTGCAGCATTGCTGATCGGAGTGACCCAAAGGTTACCCGATGAAGACACACCCAAATCATCAAATGTCTCAAAGTCGAATGGAGCGACAAGTTCGAGGAATGGAGAAGCCGAGGCTTGATTCAGCCGGATGCTCGACTGGAGGTGCCTCCGTACGCAAACAAACTTGATCTGAGACTCAATGCCCGGAGCACCACTGTGCGTATTATGGGATCAGCGCTCTCTATCATTCACGCACGAGCAGACCGGCTTCATTGACGGGACGCCGACTGAAAGACTCCCTACACGGCCTGGGAATAATAGCTGCTGATCGATTCATCGCTCAAGCAGTAGCTTGAATCGTGGCGTCGAGAAACATAGGTCTCTACAGGATCTTCAATCGCGACTGGTTCAACTTTGTTATAGGTTCATGAACAGAAGTAGGGCAAGAGATGGATTTACCACTGTTCTTCGTGGCGACAGTAAATGTAGTGATGTGTAGAACCGGCACACATTTGCGAAGTTTACAAAGAGGTCGGTTGTGCAACAGGCCTGCAAGGAAACTTCAAATCTACGAAAACTGAAGACAGCAAAGACATTTTCCATGACCTGTTTGTACATTCCTCTCATCAAGAGATCTGCTGTCATACCAAGCGTGTCATTTCAACCAGGACAAGGGGCGTGTGGCGGTGAGAACTAGTTCAACTGACCTCTGCAACACGCAAGCACATCGTTACAAAGAAGGAGAACCCAAGCCGTAAACATTTCACCCAAGAGTGAATCAGCATTCATCGCTCCCCCATCCCATCTCACCCCTTCCGTTCGCTTGATTCCACACACTGATGCCAGTCTGCAGCAAGCCGACGGCGGCCCCAATCCTGCCGCCCCTCACATTCACATTCGGAAGTCTGATTTCCGAACGTCTTCGATTTGCATCCACAGTGACGTCCGGAGGCAGCTCGGTCGCGTCACCGTGATACTTATCCAAGACCAGACTTTGCACCAAATTCGCGTGTCGTTGCATCCAGTCGCGCTCGCTGATTGTCGCGTAGCGCTCCACGCTGCCGCCCTCGGATCCGTTGCTGTAGACTTTCCAGCACCATTGCACGTGGTAGACGGACCATCTCTTCGTCATGAAGTAGAGGATGGGCCAGGTGATGAGCCAGAGGAACGTGAGGTAGAAGATCCACCGGATCCAGGTGATGCGGGCGGTGTTGATCCAATGACGCGAGTAAATGTCCACGTTCTTGTCCACAGTTGGGTAAGTGATGTCCACGTGGCCGCGGTAGTGCGTCGCTCGGACGAGCTTTTCGAGATCGGGAGTGATTTGTTGGAGGTCGAGGTTCTGGACATGGCGAGAAATGCGGAAGATTTTGAGCCAGCTTTTGCTCGAACAGAAGTCTTCGCACCATGCTGTGAGGGTCGGCTTTGGTTCTGAGCCGACTTCGATGTCTTGCGTGGAGCCTTTTGCTCTCGTTTGGCGGAAGCTGCCGCGGTATGCTTTCCCGCTGTTCTCCACGGTGTAGGCTTGGCAGAAAGTCTCGTGGCCGGGTTGGGAAAGGAAAGGTTGCAGGCTGAAGACGATATCGAAGTCGTAGGCTCGTTCCTTCTCTTTCTTTTTGTTGTTTGCATGAGCCGTGTGCTGCCAATGCCAGCCCTGAATGTGGATGAGGGGCCGAGGTGGGACGTTGCGTAGATAGTTTGTGATGTAGTTTTGTAGATTGGCAGGATCCATAAGGGACTCTTCCATGCGTATGCTGGTCTCGCAACCGATCGAGACGGCGTGTGAGCCGGAGCCATGTTGGCCAGGGCGATTCAGGGTTGGCTGAGAAATGCTGCGATAGGTGTCGACGGGAGCGGACGAAACGGTGCTCGCGCTGGCAGGCGCC
>ANSM01000062.1:0-11762 GCA_000347735.1 Cercospora canescens BHU | reverse complement strand
GCCTCCGCCACCTCCGATGGCACGGGCAAGTTCGTCGCCACACGGCGCGCCGCCTTCTCCTCCAAAAGCTAGTACGCAGGGTGGAATGCCAACCGCGGGAGGTGTATCTTTGGGTTCTGACGGACCAGCGAGGATGCCTTCCTTTCCAGACGCCTCGAGCTACACTTTGACGAATGGGAATCGAAGTCGAGCAGACAGTGGAGCTAGGAACCCAGGGACGAGGTTTACAGTACAGGACACCAGGTTTAAGTTTCAGGACGAGGGGCAGCTACCGAAACCACGAGATTTTGCGGGTGGACCAAAGAGGTATCGTGCTGGACGGGGAAGCAGTGTGCCATTAGATTTGAAAGCATTCGATTAAGGGGAGGAGTGAGATTTGAATGGAGCGTTCAAGCCGGCATTTGTTGTGTCTGAATGCGATGATGCATCAAAGTGGTGCACATAGCCATAGCGTCGGAAACAGTTGCACTGGAACACAGAACCACCCAACCACGAGATTGCTGCCCTGGTTTCTCTTGCCGTCATAGACCCTTGCCGCTCAAGGAAAGCCACAAATCAGTCTCATGGTCTGACTTTCCAACGTGTCCCCGTCCGTCCAACTGACATGTCCGAATCCAGCATTCCGCAAACTTTTCTCCCAAAAGCCCTCATCAGCAAGCGCATGCGTCCTCCCGTCATCGAATAACCACCACCCTTCTAGCAGGCCATACACCAGATCAAACCAATACAACGACCTTGTGAACTCCACCAAACAGAAAACTCCATCGTTTCTGAGAAGCTGCTTCACATTCATCGCCGACCGGCTCGCATGCGGAGTAGCGTGAACGCAGTTCGTGGCTATGACGGCATGAAATTTCCCTCGAAGGTCCGCAGCAGGGAGCGCATTGCAATCCAGTGTGGAGAAGATCATCTTATCGAAGCCGGGCAAGTTGCGGAATTTGCGTTTGGCGGCCGAGACCAATGCGCCAGAGAGATCGGTGAAATGGTATTCAAAGTCGATGCCTTGGGCTTCGAGGAAGGCGACAATGTGGCGTGCGGTGGCGCCAGTGCCGGCACCGACCTCGCATATCCGAAACGGTTCGTTTGACGGACAGGATGAGGATTTGGAGAGGAATAGAGAAAGGTAGTCGGCGAGAAGGCGAGTCATGGCCTGGCACATGGGAGCCGAGTCGTAGACATCGGCGAGGATTTCCTTGTTCACGGGGTCGGCAAAGAGGAGTCTCAGCGGGTCCGCCGTTCCTGTTAGACAGGCGGCTAGATTAGAGGCCGTGATTTTAAGCAATTTGGTTTCGGACGTGTGTTTGGGGTGGCGAGCTAGCATATCCGCTGAGAGTGCTGCTGCCGATTGTTTTGGCATCGGCTTTTCTGTCCGGAAATAGCTGCTGTTTCGTGACTCGATCAGCTCAGCGTCAACAAGAATGGTTTTCATCCTGGTCATCAGATGCTTGTGTTTGACATCTATCTGAACCGTCGAGAGTTTTTGGCCCGCAGACAAAGCGTTCAGGTTACAGCCGAGTTCCGACAGAGCTTCGACCAC
Source organism: Cercospora canescens BHU (assembly GCA_000347735.1). Classification (NCBI taxonomy): domain Eukaryota; kingdom Fungi; phylum Ascomycota; class Dothideomycetes; order Mycosphaerellales; family Mycosphaerellaceae; genus Cercospora; species Cercospora canescens. The sequence continues at coordinate 10,225 of ANSM01000062.1, read as the reverse complement.
ATACGCCACGACCAGCTGGCTCTGGAGAGGATATACTTGAGTCCAGAATCCTTGGAATCCAGTCTGCTCTGCATATCTATCGAACGATAATCGGATAAGATCAAAAGTTGCGGAAGCTGCGACCTCTTTCGACGGCTCATGAGCATGTATTAGCTGCTCTGCACCGACGCTGAAAGTGTTTGGGCCTTGGCCACGTTCTGATGAGTTCGTGGTAGCAGGCCTGCATGGCATTTCCTCGCCGGTGACAAGACGTACAAGATCCGCGAAAGTGGATCGATCATCGAGGTCCTCAAGATCGACCACTAAAGAGAATTGTCTTTTGATATCGCTTGTGATCTCGATCGCAACCAGCGAGTCAAAGCCAAGGTCGGCCAGATTTTCTGGTCCTCGAAGCTCGGCATCCAGCTCGAGATGCGTACAGACTAATGTGGACAGGCGAGATGACAGGTCTCCGCTCTGCCATGAAATTTCAGACGCTGGAGTAAGAGGCGTGGCTGTGGAAACATAAGACGTGGAGCGAGAAGATCGTGGGGGCAGTTCTGTTGAAGCTTGGCTTTCACGGCGAGCATTAGCTTTGAAACCTTCATCATTGCCATTTCCGCAGCATCTTCTCCTTAGATACGCAAGCAGTGCGTCCATGTCCTCGAGCTCGACCACATCGTCCAGATGAAGTTCAAGGCTGAACGTTTTGGCAAGCTCACTCACGATCTCCATGATCATCAGAGAATCGATTCCAAGACTGTCGAAAGTCGCGCTTCCTGTGACATCTGTAGGCGGTATATCCGCGACTTCTTCCAGTATGCTACACAGCCGTGCATGTAACACTGCTCTCGAGTCCCGGCTGGCATCTTTCGAGGCCGCGGAAATGGGGGGAGCGTGCTTCTCGTAAACGATATCTGCAAACGTGGCGCTGCGTTTCCTAGATTCGAGAGAGGGTTCGCGGCTGTGTGATCTCGCTAATGTGGCATTCGGTTGCCTCGAAGGAGTAATAGTATGCGGAGTAAGCACTGATGCCAGCTCTTGGCTCTTGAAAATTGCACCGAGAATGTAAAGTACAATCCTACCAGTGGCCGCATCATAAATAAAGATATCGTTGGAGACCTGTAGAGCATCAGGAGAAGTGTATACCAGTACTTCGTAGACAGCAGATGAGAGGCTATCTCGGCGGACTGGTTGGTAACTGGGGCCGGTTCGAATGACATCGACACTGGAGAGTTTGAAGATCTGCCCTTCTGGCTGATCGCGCATGAAATTGGCATATATGCCTGCAACCTGCGTGAAGTAGTTGAGGAATGCGGAGTTGATGATGCTGCCCCCGAACAAACAGTTCGCAAGCTCCTTTGGCAGGACAATTTTGCCCCCAACTTGCTGGCCGCGTGTACACACGCTGCGAACTCCACGGTAGTGCTCAGCGTAGTCCACAAGTGATGACAGGACTTTGTACACCATCGATCCTGAAATCGATTCTTCTGCGTCCCGGAGTAGAGCGGTGATGTGAGCGCGATTGGCGAGTCTTTCGAAGCGTGAAAAATCGGCCTCCATGCTAGCGCTCTTGGTCTGTAAACCCACGACACCCGAGGCGTGTTGGATATGCTTGCTATCGGGGGAAGTCGACTCGATGGAGAACTTCCAATCGACACCGAAGGGTTGAAGCAGGAGGTCGATACTGCCTTCTGCATCTAGACTCATAGAAGGACCAACCTGAAGCCCAGTAATTTCTGGTAAAAAGTGATCTTGACCATCACGCTTGACTAGGTGCGCGGCGCGCGCGGCAAGATCGACATAGGTTGATGGAGGACAGGAACATTTGCCGAGGACGTTGTGGCCTTTGGCTATGATTTCGAATTCTGGACTTCGAGGGTTGATCGCGAAATGATGTCCTTGCCAATCGGATTTGACCAAACAGATGAGTTTTGGTGGCAATTTCGGTGGGTCAGGCTGTTCTTTGCTTTGTGAAGAAGACCCGACAGGTGCTGGGATCACTATCTCCAGCCAGTGCCTATTCTTTTCGAATGAGTACGGTGGTAGCCTCAACAAATCATAGTCCTCTCGTTGCGAGCGATGGAAGTTCCAAAACTGCAACTTGTGGCCACGCTTCATCAGGTCGACCGTGGTGTCCGCCAAGTGTTCGAGAGAATGGGGCTTGTTCAAGGCTACAGGAAAGAACTTGTTCGTAGCTCCTATCGACACACCCACGATACGTGCTGCGAGACCGATGACCGTGGAGTTGGATCCAGCTTCGAGCCAGGTGCATGGGCCGAGCCTCTCGCTCACGCGCTGCACAGCTTGTTTGAAGTACACCGGGTCCCGCGTATGAGCGGCTATGAGTTTGGGAGTTGGTGCATCCCAGCTGCTGTCTTTGGTGCAGCTCTCGAGAGCAATCCTCGGCTGATGGATTTCTAGTGAAGCTGCAAGCTCCTCAAGCTCTGGGAAAAGGTCGTCTGTGAATCGCGAGTGGAAACCGTACTTCACGTCGAGAGCTTTATATCGCATACCATTCTTCTTGGCCTCGTCAATAAGGGCATCGGCGGACGATCGATCGCCAACCACGACGTGACATTTTGGTCCATTGTAACATGCGATCTCGTACTGAAGTCCAGGATGGCGTCTGCTGAGAGCTGATATCATGGAACTTGTCTTCTCCTCGTCCGCATCTACCACTACCATGGAGCCCGGCTCTACGCCCCATCGCTGCACCATTAGTGCGGCTCTACCAGCGACGAACTTGAGACCGTCTCGAAGGGTCAAGATGCCAGAAACACTCAAAGCGGAAAGCTGACCAAGGCTATGCCCCACCAGGCAATCGATTCGGAGACCGGCATCAATCCATGATTGCGCGCTGGCGTACTGCATCGCGAACAAGACCGAGTTATGCGCGATAACATCCACGATTGGCTCCGTTTGGAAAATGTAGGGATAGATACCCGGATATCCCATTTCCATTAATAGATCATGACACTGATCCAAGTGATAGCGTAGGATGTTCGATGACTCCCAGACCCGACGATCAAGAGCAACAGAGTCTGCGCCCTGGCCTCCGAAGCACAAGACTAGCGGTGGCTGCTGTCGCACCTCCGTGATAGTGTTGTGTTCCAGCGTCTGTTTTCGCAGCTGAGCCTGCAGCTCACCCAAATCTGTGGATGATGCTGTGAAAGCGAGCCTGTGCGAATGGGATGGATCTTGATGCCTGGACAGGCTGTAGGCCAAGTTGGGCACAAGCCAGGGATGCTCAGTCGGGGCATGGGAATCGCGCCATGCGGTCGCAAATGCGTCTAGCCGTTTGCAATAGGCAATCAGGCTTCCTGTAGATGCTGCAGACAGTATGATGGGATACTTCTCCGCCATTGCGGGACGTCGGGCCCCAGGCTGGCGACGGGGCGCCTCCATCAGCATCAAAGTGGCATTGCTACCTGCTGCACCGTAGTTGTTAACGCAAGCGGTCAGGCGTTGTCCGTCAAGCTTATGAAGTGAAGTCGGTATATGGATACGGTTTGGTTCAAGGGGCGGTATCCTTGGGTTTAGGGTGGTGAAAGATGCCTGTGGGACAACCTCCCTATGCTCCAGCTGCAAGATGGCTTTGATGAGCGCTGCAACTCCAGAAGCGCCTTCCAGATGACCAATTGCACCTTTGACCGAAGAAACGAATAGTGGCGAGCTTCTGCAAGTAGCACTGGCAAACGCCTCTCGAATGCTCTCCATCTCTATGGGATCGCCCACAGGTGTTCCAGTCCCATGTGCCTCAACAAAGTCGATGCTGTGAGGATCTATGCCGGCCTCTCTGGCCGCCTTGCGATACAGTGACGCTTGAGAATCGGAATGCGGTACCGTAATTGGCACACAGTTACTGTTCTGATTGACAGCGGAGCCAAGTATCAGACCGCGTATTGCATCCCCATCTGCTATAGCATCTTCCAGTCTCTTCAACACCACGACGCCTATACCTTCACCGCGACAGTAGCCGTCCGCGCCTGCATCAAAGGGCTTCGTTGCACCGCTCGGGCTGAGGAAGTGAGCAGCAGCCAGATTTTCGTACAAATATGGGCTGCTGAAAAGAGTTGCGCCCCCTGCAATGGCTTGCGAGCATTCCCCATTTTGTAGAGCCCTGCGGGCTGTGTGTATTGCCACAGCTGATGAGGAGCAAGCTGTGTCAAATGTCATGGACGGACCAGACCATCCGAAGTGGTGTGAAATTTTGCCACTTAAAAAGGCCCGAAGAGTGCCGATCGTAGAATATGCAGTAGGGGGATGTGAAGCTACATTGAAGTCGTAGTCAGAAGAACAGGCTCCTATGTAAGCACCGATGTCTCGAAGTGACGAGGAATCGGAGAAATAGCCAGAATCCTGAAGAGCCTGATATGTAACTTGCAAAAGGTGCCGTTGTTGTGGATCAGTCGCAAGGGCTTCTCTGGTAGATTTCTTGAAAAATTTATTGTCCCAGGTATCCATATCATTAATGAAATTACCCCAAAATTTGATATCGTCATTTGATCTCGAGGAATCCACAGGTTTGAAACGCTCCGCTGGCATTGTTGACAACATTGACCTTCTTTCCAGGAGAAGGTCCCAGAACTCATCCACAGAATCGGCACCTGGAAATTTACATGCCATACCAATGACTGCGATGGCGTGTTTTGGATCATTATCATTTCTCGAGGTCGTGGATGAAAGCGATGCCCAGTGTGTCCTCGGTGGCATCACTTCGGGAATGTCCAAAGTGTTGATGGCCATCTTACGAGTCGATGCTCGTTTCGCGACTGATTGTGGTACTGCATCTAGGCCGATTCCCAAGACGTATGATCTAGCGCTCGCTGTAGTCATAGCGGCAGTGGCTGTCGACATGGTAGCGTGCCAATTCGCTTGATCTTCTAGCAGGCCGCGCAAGGCCATGATGGTGACATCGCTCTCTTGGAAGGGCGTGCCGTTCGTATTGGATAGCACCAGGCTGACATTGGTAAAAGGAGGGTCAAGGTATGCGCCGCAGGCTTTCAAGATGCGCTCAGGTACCCCTCTATATGCCCCAGAATGGTACCGGCCAAGTAAGCCAGTCTCACGAGTGGAAACTCCTACCCTCGCCAAAGCTTCTCGCAATGATTTGAGTTCTGATTCCGGGCACGTAATGGTGGCGTCTCTCTCGTCTCTCAAGACGGCAATGTACGTCTGGCAACATATTAGCTGACTGTCAGCTGCGCAGAGCACATGATTCATACATGCGGATGTGCTGCCAGAACTTGCTCAATCGTGGAGCGTAGGACTCCCCGCGGCCATCGCACGGCAAGATTTGCGAATCCCGCCGAACTTGCCTGGTCCAGGTCGACATATACTCCAACGCAGAAGGCAAGTCGGATCGAGTTCGCGGCATATAGCCCAATATCTGCCTTCCTGCTTGCGCTGGCTATTGCTAGCGCGCTGAGAAGTCCAGCACAGAAGCCTTGGATGCCACCGCAATTGGCGATATGCTCTAGTAATGAAGCGTGATCAACACTTTTGTTGGCATGCTGCAGGAATTCCAGGTACTGAACCACATGTGAGACAATAGTGATAGGCATCATGACAGCGTTGCGGTGTTCCTGGTGCAGGTGTTCGTGAAGATCTTCGGTCAACCATTTTGCCAGGCCGTCCGCGGCAGCTTTGCCCGAAGACGAGTCTAACTCACAATCATGACTTCGCAGCGACTCCCATAGCGATGGAAGCTCCAGCACAGCAGCGACAATTGGCTCCAGTGCTCGCTCTTCTTTCAGTAAGCCTTTAAGTCGGCCCTGCCAATGTAAGCTGGGAAATGGCGCCAGAGCTCCGAATGCTATCAGTGATGGGACGGCGTCCATGATTGCACCGCGGAAATGAACGCAACAGTCACTGCAGCCGTATAAGAATGTATCGAGAAATTCTGACACGCAAGCTGTGCTTCATAAGTATACAAGTGACCTGCACCATCAGTCATGCGTTGACGGTACAAGCTTGTTGTAAACAGTCAGTTGGCCGTCAGACAGCCCATTTGAGACAGGTACTACTGCAAAAGCAGGTACCGTGAAGAAACAGCAGTGCCGATAGGCCAATGGCATTTCGGCGCGCGGCCATGGGTGGAACCACTCGTATGGGCAATTGCTACTGATAGTTCATGACTGCACCAGCTACCACCAGGGCTGGTGCGAGGGACGCCACAAGCAGGTGTGCCAGTGGAGATGGACAGCCATCATGTGGAAAACAGTTGCTGAAAACGGCGGTCAGCGTATCAGCATTTCGCACCCCAACCTGACCGTGACCTGGGGCCATTGCTCATTTAGAACTAAAGGAACGCTGCGCGGCCGTGAGGATGGCAACTCTTTTAAAGTGGGACTCGCGTGACAATCGGCGGCCGAAAGTGGTTGGCTGAGGTGATGCAGGTGGGTTGGCACCGGGGGGGCAGTGGGAATTGGCTGTATTGTAATCTCGATCGAAGACGAGATTTCCAGAATACTCGGGAACCAATCTTCGCGGTGGTCAAGTAGACGTCGATAGTCAACATTGCTAAGGATGATTCCTCGAATGTGGAAGATGAAGTGAGGTGAAGACGCGAGAACGGAGCGAAAAGGCTGCCAAGATTTCGGCCATGGGTGGGACTGGTTAGTTCTAGCTCGCCGAGTCTCACCTCATCTCTTCTGCTAGCTCATTATTTGGTGGACAACCGCGCAACAGACGCGGAACGTGTGGCAGCCGACGCTACACGTGCGAGAATGACGAATGCCACGCGACCACACGCGAGGATGCAGCAGGGTCATCCTGCGTCAGTGGCATTGAGCCAGATCTACGTCGCGAACCGCGCGCTTGGTCAGACGCCGCCATTCAAGGAACAGCCTGCTCAATGCAAAGGCGCAGCTGCGGCTCGGTATCGTCGATTTGAACGAGAAGATGACGAGGCACAGTGGGACCTGGGCTGAAGGCATTATTCTATTGCGTTGGATTTTCTAGCTATGGCAAGCACTTCCTGTGCAAGCGCTGTGCAATCTGCAGGTTTGATGGGGACTCTGTGGGCCACATCCAATTCTAATAATCGCGACGTCTTGCTATCACAATTTCTGTGGAGCAAAGCTCGGTGGAAATGAATCCCAGGATCCTGCAGTCCGTGCACATGCAGCGTGGGAATATGCAGCCTCCTTCCCACCGGGATTGGCGCCAACTTTGGATATTGCGCAGTGCTCAGGGCTGCTGCATCGACCAACCCTGTGGGCACCTCTTCCTCCGCATCGAGCCAAACAAACGGTGCGCGCCCTTGAAGTAGTATGCCAAATTTGAATCGCGGCCACGGCGAAGGCTTCCCGAGAATTTCGGCTTGGTATTGTTGTGTGTAGAGTAGGGAGGCGGCAAGCTTAGCACCCTGGCTGAAGCCAAGAACTCCAACCCATTCCCCCTCACCACCACGCATATCGTCCTCAACCATTGCAGCTTCGATAGCATCGTGTATTCGTTGAGTGGCTTCCACATGGTCTCGGTAGCAATCTTCCTCTCGCCATCGCAGCCAACCCCGAAAGGGACCCATGTCTTGAAACACTTTGACAACATCTGGGCCAGGATATGATTGATATGGAGCCTCTACGAAGACGAAGCGGAAATATTGGCGGAGCAGTCGTCGAAGTACACGGGTCTGGGCGCGAAAGATGCGTGAATTTGTGCCTCCTCCATGAAACATGAGGATTCGAGGCAAACGGTAGTCTGCCTCATCCTCCGAGTCGTACGTAGGTCGAAACATCGTTGCTATTGCTGGTGATGCACTCCTTGGATATGATGGATCCGAAGATCAGGGACTGTGTGTGGTCGGGCTGTTGTGGTCGGGCCGTTGCTTCAGTCGTTTGTATCGCTTCTGATGCTTCTGGCACTGTGCAGCCAGTTCGTAGAAGGCGCTGGTGTCGTGCTGTGTCTTCTTGTGCTGCATGACATTGTGTCGATACGCCTTTTATAGTCCGAGTGAATGATGTCTAGTGCGATCCTGTAACAGTAGTGTGGTGGTATTGCGTTGTGTGAAGAGCGGACCCATAGCCGGAGTCCGAATCTAGCACCCAAGGAGATATACCGGTATCCTTCCAAACACACGCCGTCATATCGGATATTACATTTCAACAGCATCAACGGATTGCGGAGCGTGAGACGTACGTGGATTGCAGCTGTTAGTCGTTGTTGACTGTGTCCGAAGGCTGACGGTATGCGCTATGGCTGCTAGCCTCGCTGCACTGAGCTAGCTGACTGAATGTCGATCTCTGATGCGCCGTGCAGCGACGTGCATGCACTATAATAGACTACTGCAGATCACTTGCGTGCTTATCTTTCGTTGCAAGTGGTCCTGCCCTTCACTTCTCATCTGCATCAGAGTGAATTTCGATGCAGCTAGCCGGTGTCTTTGCCGGAGGAGCCACCCCGAACCGCTTGAAGCTATATTTCGCCTGGCACGACACTCTGGTCGCAACGAAGAGCGTCAAAGACCCCAAGATCCCGCAGAACAGTGGAGACATAGTGGCAGAGCATTACACAATCTCAATTACGCCAAGTTTCTCCCACCGCATGACGACAGACACCACCTGTACCGGGCGATGCATGACGGCATGTCCGAAACTGGATTCAACAAGGCACGACTGGTATTACGCAAAGATGTGCCATTGGATCTCGGGGCAGTAGCATGTCGCCATAGCACCGCACGAAATGTCCGAACAGCGTCAGATTCAGGGACGTCAGTCCAGGGGTGCATCGCAATTGAGATAGTAAGGTTGCTCGGAGTGCCTAATGAGGCAGTCCAGTAGACCAGTGAAATCGCAGAGCCGCGCTTCTGGAAGGACCACGGTACGGGGTTGGAAGAGTAAGCACAGGTGAATTGTGCAGGGTTGTGGAACAACGTTTGAGCCGCATCAGTTTAGCAGATAAAAGGGGCTACGCATGACCACGGAGGTCCCCATTGCGACTATTGCGGATCATGGTTGCTGGGGCCGTGATCCCGAAGATCCTTGACTCTGGCTGATCGACTTTTGAGGCCTTGGGTCCGTGGTGAATTCACACCGCAGATGGATCGACGCAGGCTACAGCAGCATTAGCAGGCTACCGTGAATCATGTCGGTCGGTGGTAGACCGTCAGCAGCATACTGCAACCGCTATCATTGCTGCGCATCCCACTACGCGCCTAACGAATGCACCAGGGCTTCGATTGCGCTTCTGCCTGATGTCATGAGATTCCGGGAACACACGACTGACCAAGGTTTGAACGGCGTTCTAAAGCGCTTCGGAGATGCCACCGGGAAACAAGAGTGAAGCGGCCCCTGGTACGAGATCTCGACCCATTCCCTGCCACCTCAGGGTCTGGCGTGATGCTGCTCAGGAGCTTGGTCTCGGAGATGAAATTGACCAAGATCAAAGATCGCACAACTGAAGGGTCCGAGAAGAAGTCTCAAGTCGCACACGGGACTGCGTTGATCCGTGCATCTCTCCGTTCAGATAAATCTGATGTTTGGTGGCCAACACTTCTTGTACATCTTTCTGGGTCACACAGACAATCAGGTCACGCTATCGTTGTTCGATATGCTTCGGCGGACCGATATGTCGCCAATATCGGTGCACTGCCAACCGAAAAGCTTACGAGCACTCGAGTCCCGTCGTGTTTGGCAGCCCACCGCGTGCCGCGAGATGTCTTCATGGGTTTCTTGTCTTGGATGACTGGGCACTCAGATACAGCTTGCTTCTAAGACGCTTTTAGGAAGGAGAGATTCAGCATATTGCAGCATCTACCGATTTAGCAGGAACCATTACGTGTGAAGCCGCACAGAGCATTCACCGCTCGACCCCAGTCAGCACTCGCAACGATTAGTGGCGCCCCACCACGATAGTGCAGCTGGCTCGATTGAGAGGGCATCTCGTGTGGCTGATGTTGCCTGGTGGGTGTTGGCACAGTCGGGTTCTGACGTAAGAAAGTGTGTGGGAGGGGTGCCGAGAAGGTGAGGTGAGGTGGTCGCAATGTCCAAGGGTCGGCGGTGTTGCGGAGAAATGTGGGTCTCTCCCGAGCACGCGTCGTCCTGATGAGGTCGGAGTGTGAGATTCCGTAGTGGAGAGAACGACAATGGCGACGAAGGGAGTGCCGTCTCTGCTGTGCCTTCGCGCACTGCGCAACGTCGCTCTACACGATGGGCGAAGGTGCTACTCCACGCCGCAGCCCGGCATCAAACAGCCTCCTCCCCCGCGCCCTCGTCCACCACCGCCCTCAGCCCAAATTCCC
>ANSM01000055.1:0-11803 GCA_000347735.1 Cercospora canescens BHU | reverse complement strand
ATGGGGTGCGGTATCGCGAGGGTGGTGTTTGGTAGCGAGTGATGGTTTGGCGGGAGGCGTTCAGCGCATGGGCAGACTCGACAGATCGACCAGACGAGCCGGAGTTGGAGAGCGAGTAGTAGTCCTCGGAAGCGGCGACGGAGGTGAGGGAGGGACGACTATGGATGATGGACGGGTTGGAGACTGCATTTTGACGGGGCACGAGTCAGTCCTGGTCCATCGATTGCCATGCAGCATGGATGGATGCGCTGTCCTCGCCGGTGGTGTGTTCCACTTACCGTTGGTCTGGCGGAGAGTGAAGGCGTCCTGCTCCGGCGTGCGGAGGCTGTTCGACATTGGGCTATAGTGAGTGTGGGCTGTGCATATTATGAGGGATGTCGTCAACTGGAACGATCGGACAAGCAGCGGGCAACGATGATGGTCGATGAACGATGGACTGTACACGTGCGATAAGAACACGAACGGGGCAGTTCGGATCAACGTGCAGCAGTTGGAACGTCTTCGTTGCGATACTTGCGCTATGTACCCTACCGATGTCCTGCAGCAAAGTGTGGTATGAGATGGCGGGCAAACCAGCTCAGCAACTCGGTGGCGGGGAAGGCTGGGAGCACCTCAACGCGCCCCGTCATTGGCTGCGGACCGCATTGGGAGCTGTGGTGGGCGGTGATGATGATACAGTGCGACGTAGGCGATGGAGGAAGCGCGTTGCCGCATCACGCTGCGCCTGCGTGTGGTCCGGTTTGGGGAGTGTTGTTGTTCCTCTGCACGCCCGCTGTTTTGTGGCGTTCCTGTCGATGTTGTGGCGGTGTGGGCGCCTCAGGCATCAGTCACGTGCGCTCATCCGAAACCTTGCGAGTCTTGCCGAGCAACTGCGACTTCGACGAGGAGCAGCATTGAAGAGCGTCCGCAGCAACCACCAACTACCACATCACACCGCGCACTCGTCACAATGGCCGGCCTCCTCGGAAAGAAGTTCCCCACGCCCGTCGGTATGGAATCTCCAATGCCTCCGCCTGGGAGCTGTAATGGACAGCACTGACCACATGAATAGCGAAGCCGATGTGGCCTTTCTACACTGCCGGTACGTCAGAGGAGCTTTGTGATATGTCGGAGGTGCAGAAGATATCTTGCTGGAGCTAGAGGAGAGGCTGTGGCGGACAGTTGAGGCGAACAGAAGAGCTGACCTCATGCGCAGGCTTGATCATTGCATACGGCATCAACTCCTTTGCGACCGTCCTTGCGAACAGTATGTCCACGCCCTCATTGTTTCGACCACTTCATACGCTTTCCAGTCCCGCTTGAGGCGAACTTACTGACAATTGCCCCTCAACAGCCGACGAGTACAAGAATGATCCAAGGAACCCAGCAAAGAACATCAAGAAGGACCACTAAACTTCTCGATGAGAGGTACAACTGCAATAGCATGAGCAAGGGACAATAGAAGGCCTTTCAGCATGCCCAGCATGGGCCGCGCGCTGCGATAGATGAGGAAATGCGAGTGTACATATACTACCACGTACCCGAACCTCGTGCTTTGTGGTTGAGAACGACGGGGATCCTTTTCTTTTGTGCAGTACGGCCTTCTGTGGATTGATATCACATTTTTCTCGACTTTTCTGGTTGCTGAATATGCTAGCTGCCTCAGCGTGATCATCACCTGGCTCGCCGGGCGTCAGCGTCCCATATCTGCGCGCTTGCTCAAAGCGAAGCTGCGCAACGACCTGGCCTCATTAAGCCATTGGAATCTATGCTCTCCATCCATGCGCCATGACTTGGGAATGTGACCGCTTGGTTTCATGCTTGCTTACACCATATACAGTGGGAACCCCACTCCAACAACACACAACTGCTTGTACTGGGTTAGAAGGTAAATCATTTCGAACAGATGCGGTTCACCAAGACTTGCGATGGCATTGGGATGCAAACAGCACCCTCTTGTCGCCTCGCAGTGGATCATGTCAGCTCACAGTCTAACCGCCACTGCGAGGCAGCCGGACGTTCACCACTCTCCTATTGCCTCCAAAATGATGCACTGTGCCTTGTTGCCGCTTACCGTATGTGCCATGTCCGCTCTTTCGAAAGCGGACTCCATCTGGCGGGACGCGCCGCTTCCTCTCCCGTCTGTGAGCGGTCTCCAGAATCCGCTGCCAATTCGTGTCGACTAAAGTTCGCGCAAGACTGACCTCACGGCGGAAGAACAAGCAAGGTCCCTGTGTGTCAAGATGTCAGGATGTCTATCGCTTTTGCTCGACGGATCGTCTTGCAACACAGCGCCCTCCGCATTGAGACATTGACCTGCACCTCATATCGATTCAACCACCGACCTAGTCTTCAAGCTTGTCATGGACCACCATCGGCCACTAGGATGGCACACCTTGCAGCATCCCTGAAACTCGAGTCCTCAGCAGTCTTGGAGGAGGAGACTGTTCGCGGCTACAAACCGGAGCACTACTATCCTGTACAGATCGGCGACGTATTCCATGATCGATATCGCGTCATTGGCAAGCTTGGCTACGGCTCTGCCTCGACTGTTTGGCTTTGCCATGACCTGCAGAAACACCCGACTTACGTTGCACTCAAGGTCTACATCAACAGCTCCAAGGTCCACCGAGAAGTACCCGTTTACAAACACATTCAGAGTCTGGATTCCCAACATGATGGTCAAAATTACGTACGCAAGCTGTTCGACCATTTCGAATTGCAAGGGCCGTACGGACGTCACAAATGTCTCGTCCACGAGGCGGCCGGAATGAATTTCGAAGAGCTGCGAGAGCTGGTACCAGATCAAACGTTCGAGCCAGATTTGATTCGCCAGAGTGTTCGTAGCATACTTCGCGGTATGCACTTCCTACACTCGGAAGCTCAAGTGATTCATACAGGTCGGGACGCTCTGAATTCTTGCAAAGCCGCAGACTGACTCGTTGGATCATTGTAGACATCCAATCCAAAAACATCTTGCTCGGCGTACTCGACGAAGCCGCATTCGCCAGATTCGAGCGCGATGGACGAGAAAATCCCCTACCGTGCAAAGAGCTACCAGATCGTACTATCTACGTTTCGCACCCCATGCCCCTCACAAAAGGACCTCCTCTACTGTGCGATTTGAGCGAGGCACGGTTTGCAGGAGCACAGAGCACCGACATTATTATGCCCGATCTCTACAGAGCGCCTGAAGTCATACTGGGAATGCATTGGAACTACTCGGTTGACTTATGGGGGTTTGCCATGACGGTGCGTCTCTCTTTTACTGCTTTACTTTAAAGTAATGTGTTTGCAAAGCGCTCGGCTGACTGACATTGAAGCTCTGGGATCTTTTTGAGCCTAAGCGTCTGTTCCTGGCCAAAGGGGAAGATGGGCGCTACTCTGAACTGCATCACGTAGCGCAAATGGTGGCTATCATGGGCCCACCTCCACAGGAATACCTGCGATGTTCAGATCGATCGAAACTATACTGGGATGATGAAGGTGCCTCTTTGTCCATACAAACACAGCAAGCCATGAATTGACGTCTCGAGCAGGTCGGTGGAAAGGTGCTATCGAAATACCCGATATCAGCCTTGAGAGCGCGGAGCGAAGACTGCATGGCGAAGAGAAAGCACAATTTTTAGCGCTGATGAGAAAGATGCTGCGATGGAAGCCAGAAGATCGCAGCAATATCCTGAATGTCTATGGGGACGATTGGTTGTGCGCAGATCTGATTGCATCCGGCAAAACGTAAGCACTGATAGTAGCACAAGTCTAAACAAGACCCAGGTGAGACCGGTCAAGTTATCACTGCCTCGGTGGAGACGGCTACAGATGGAGTTCGTTTGCACCGACTCAGTTGACATGGCATCCAATTTTGTCCGTCGCGCAGCTGTCACAGAAGCCTCATCTGGCAGGTCCTATACGTCGCTTCAATATACGCAGTGTTCATGTACAGCATCAGTTCGCATGCGGCTCGTGCAGCTGTCAAACGGCCCTGCAGCTGGTCGGATGTGTCGGCGGCAAGTGCAGCATGCGTTTACTCGTCTGGCATGAGGATACCACGACACGTTGAATGGACGTGATGACTCGGGGTGGTGCGCTGTGAAGTCTGACTTCGTGTGGAAGAATGGTCCGCAACGCGTGGTCGCGTTTATTTCCGGATCCATGTTAGCGGTGGCTTGTGCTATGGCATATGTCGATCACGTAGTCGTGCGACGGAGCCAAGGGTCTGGATCGCGCTGCTTGTTTCACGAGCCAGCGACAGCATTGACGATCTTGCGGGGAGCGACGCACACAATGAGATGCTCGCTGCGTGATTATTCTGCGAGAGCACGGCCAGCGGCGATGAGGTGAAGTGCGTTCGCATGTCGGAGTCCCTGCGTGATGAAAGGGTTGTCACGAGTCGCGTGCCCCTCGGAATGATGAGGTGAGGTTGTTGTCCGGTTTGCCCGATGACAGGCTCCAGATAGGATCCGCACAGGCGTTCAGAACAACGGCGACGATCCCACAAGTCATAGGGCGGGGCGTGGTGAGATGGCGACAGATGCGCAGTACCTGGTGTTGGCGATGCAAGGAAGTTGCTGGCAGGTCGTTGGCGCCCAAGGCAGCGTCAACGATATGTACAGAAGGCAAAAGGCGAGGATGGCATGGCATGGCATGGCACGGCACAGGAGGTTGACGCCCGTGGTGCCGGAGAAGATACGTCAAGCAAAAGGAAGTCCAATTTGAACGAGTCGCGCGAGCATGTCAGAGTGCAGTCTTTGTCTCGGCGGGGATTGATTGTCTTCCTTCTTCTACTTGCCGCCGCCTTCTCGTTGTTGACCGCACGCGGCTCGTGCTCTGCTTTGAGAGAGGGCCGGATTAACTAGCAGACTTTCGCCTTGCGCGGTCCGCATCTGCACCGCTCGCCCATCACCGCCGCCACGCTGCTGCTGCTAGTTAGCCTGAGACACTGCACTGCTCCTGGTACGTACAATATCCCACCTGCCTGCCTGCTTGCTTGCTTTCTCTCCCCCATCCCAAGCGGACAGCGGTCAGCGGACACTCGGTCGCTATCCGACCCGTGACCATCACTTGTCACCACTCGCTTGCATATCATCACATCACCACCCGCCCAGCACGACGACACCGGGGTGGATATCAAGACACGCTCGCACATCCGTCCTCTTCCCGCCGCCCGATTGACGTTCCTGCCTACTTGCTTGCCTCCGCTCCTCATCGGACAGGCTCGCTCGCCCCGCACAGGTCAGGCAAGAAGCGACTCGGCCCTCACCGCCCAACCCGCCCTCAGCCTCTGCCACACTCATCACTCGCCATCCTGCCTGCTGCACCCGCGCTACCTCACCACCACCACCACCACCACCACCACAACAACAACAACAACACTGACCTTTCCCACCACAGACCCTCCGCCGTCTCGACCGCTCCCACCTGCTCGCTCTCGGTAGAAATACTGAGCAGCACCCGCCGTCGACCCTCGCAAAACCTTGCTCAAAACCCTCTTCGGAGGTCACCAACCCGACATGACGACAATGGTACGCCGACCCTCACCACGCCCGCCGGCGACCACCGCGTGACGCACGTTAACATGAGGGCAGGATCTCCGCGTGGGGAACAAATACCGAATCGGTCGCAAGATCGGTAGCGGCTCGTTCGGCGACATCTACCTGGGTATGGCCGTGATGAAGCCTGCCGTGTCGAGAGGAGCGCTGACGTGACCAGGCACCAACATCATTTCTGGCGAAGAGATTGCCATCAAGCTCGAGTCGGTCAAGGCGAAACACCCACAGTTGGAGTACGAAGCCCGTGTGTACAAGTCGTTGGCGGGTGGTGTGGGAATCCCCTTTGTGAGATGGTTCGGGACGGAATGCGACTACAACGCCATGGTCCTCGACCTGCTTGGCCCCTCGCTCGAGGACCTGTTCAACTTCTGCAACCGCAAATTCTCCCTCAAGACCGTCCTCCTGCTCGCCGATCAGCTCATCTCCCGCATCGAGTACATCCACGCAAAGAGCTTCATCCACCGCGACATCAAGCCCGACAACTTCCTCATGGGCATCGGCAAGCGGGGCAACCAGGTCAACGTGATCGATTTCGGCCTGGCGAAGAAGTATCGCGACCCCAAGACCCACTTCCACATCCCCTACAGAGAGAATAAGAACTTGACCGGTACTGCCCGTTATGCCTCGATCAACACCCACCTCGGTGTCGGTAAGCCGGAATCCCACTCCCCTCTCGTCGCCTGCATGTGTACTGACCATTCTTCAGAGCAATCTCGTCGCGACGACATGGAGTCTCTCGGCTACGTCATGCTGTACTTCTGCCGCGGCTCGCTGCCATGGCAAGGCTTGAAGGCGGCGACCAAGAAGCAGAAGTACGACCGCATCATGGAGAAGAAGATGACCACTCCCACCGAGGTCTTGTGCCGTGGCTTTCCCAACGAATTCGCCATCTACCTCAACTACACCCGCAGCCTGCGTTTCGACGACAAGCCCGACTACTCCTATCTCCGCAAGATCTTCCGCGATCTTTTCGTCCGTGAGGGCTTCCAGTACGACTACGTCTTCGACTGGACGGTGTACAAGTACCAGAAGAACGCTCAGGCCATCGCTCAGGCCCAGGGCAACCAGAACGCGGCCGAGGAAGCTGAGGAGAAGCCGGGCCGTAGGACTGGAGCTGCCACTCGTGGTACTACCGGCCAGCTCTCCAAGGACCGCACTGGTGCTGTTCCGCAGAGAGAGGGTACCGGAATGTGAGTGCGCACATACACATGACCTGCCTCCGAACCTCCGTCTTGTAAGGCGCCTTCTCCTCTGCGTTCGTGATTTGGATACGCGCGAGGGGATAGAAGACTTGTGCTAACGATCGCTTCTGCTCTGACAGGCAACTCCGCAGCGCAAACAAGCGTGGCGCGGCTGATCAGTCCTATGTCGGCTACTGAATGACGGAGGGCATCTCGGCGGGGCTGCCATTCACTCATCATCTCACGGACATCGTAGCGGGCATCAGCAAGCAACGATGATTCAACGCTGGACCCTGGACGGGACCTGGCAACACTTTCTCATCGGTATCTGGCACTAGTACACGGCTGTTTGGACGTTTCGCTTCTCCCATGGTTCAGCACAGGACACGACGACGCTGTGCGTAATCGATCTTGTCTTGTAGGATGCACTTGTGGGGGGAGCGAAGGCGAATAATTTGCGATATCCCCATTTGCAGCAACCACACAGTCTTCTGGCAGTGTCACTCGGCAGGGTTTTCAGCGATCCTCGTCAACACGAAGCGACTTCAAAGCTGGATTCTCCTGCAGGCGCGGAGCCACCGATGATCACCCTTTCCTATCTGACGAATCGACTCGACTCTCCATGTGGACGATAAGAAAAGAAAAACAAACGACAAAAATAGACACAACTCATCACGATTTCCTTTGGCGTTTCTTGCGGGATCTTTTGGGAACTTTCCTCCAGTATGCATGCTTTCTTGCTATCTGCTTTTCGCGCAATGAAGGGGGAGATAATGGCTTCGAGATTGTAAAGGGTACGCGTGGGGAGGTTTTGGTGCGTACAGATATCAGGGGGTGAGGGGTTCTCCTCTCTTTGCGAAACTTCGCCACGAGGGCAGCAAGCCGGGGTATTCACGAACCCAAGGGAGCGTGTTTCGAGGAGAGGCGGATGAGTGAGAGAGGAGATGTGTGCGACGAATTGGGTTTTCTGATTTTGGCTGAAGCATGAGTCGTTTGGTTTCTTGCTGCGTTCTACGTGCTGGATAGTGTGGTAATTCAATTGCGTTGCCACCATTTGTTTCTCCTGCAGCGATGGCTCCATGTGTGGTCTCCATTCAATCTGTAGTCGGGTGTAGACTGATGCTTGCACACCTGGGATGGTAACGAGAGTTGAGACTGCTGGATTGGGTGCTGATCTGTCCTTCCAGCGAAGGAGCGAGTGCCGTCCTCTCTTTTACACCGGCTCTCACATATTGCCCATACTGTACTCGTCATCCTCCATCGATTCGTCGCCAACCATGACATTTTTCCGCCTGCCATTCCCCAGGCCCTTTTTGTCCCTCTTGTCCCTAATTCCCTTCACCTTTTGCCTTCCCCTCCTTAAATTTCCTCCCCGCATCGTGTCCACCTTCCCGTCTCCCGAAGGATTACTGACCACCCTCCCAAACTCATCTGCACCTACATCCGGCACACCCTGTAAATCGATCTTCAATCGCATTTTCACCTGTTTCTCCGCTTTCCTGACGAGTTTCGCATCCATGTCTCCAGTAAGATCGCGGGGCTTGGCTTTGACGTTTCTGGGAACGCGGGTTTTGGCTCCGAGGGCCCACAGGTCGCCCCAGTTGAGCTTTCGCGCGTCGCGGAAGGCCTGCTTGCTGAAGGAGCGAGGGACAGTCCAGCGTTCGAGTGTTCCGGACGGGGTGCAGAGATCCATGATGACGTGGCCTTGGCGTTTGAGGGGCGGGAGGATGGCCCGTGGGAGTGAGAGGGGGTGAGGTGTGGCGGATGGGGTGGTGTGTTCATAGCCATCGAAAGCCCGGTCGGTAGTCGCGGGTGACTGGATGAGAGGGGCCATTGTAGGGTTGGCTGAGGATGTATTGGGAGAGCGGAGATCTCGGCCACGCATCACAGAGATGTATGAAAATTCCACGTCTTCGTGATTGCGCCCTTTGGTGCCGAATATATTTTGCAGAAAGGCGGGACGGTGGTAACGTTGTTCGAAGGCGCATATGTCGCGGCGGCCTTTGACGTGACCTTTTTGAGCGTACATGGGACAGTCGGAGTGGTTTGTGCAGGGCGCGATGATCATGCCCACCTCTTTAGGCTGGGTGGAAAGGTCGGGTCCGTGGGCGTGGTTTTGCTGAGCACCATTCTCACCTTCGGCATCGTCCCAAACGATGTGCTCGTAATTTGCACCAGAGTTTGGCAGCTTCTCTTCGATGTGTGTGAGACGCTGCTCCGAGCCTGGTGAAGAGATGCGTTGCTCGAGAAGCAGATCCCGGGCGCCAGCTACCATCTCGAATCCGCGTGGTACGCCTTTCTCCAGCAGCGCCAACACTCCGCCCTCACTCGACAGCAGAGACCACAGGTTGTGCACGTGGCTTTTGCGTACGTAGTCTTCTCGCAGCTGCCACAGAGTGTGTGGTGCGACAATAATGTCGAATTTGCCCTGGGATGGCGCGCTCTCTGCGTGGAGATAATCTGGCAGTCTCGGCACGAATGTCGTGTTGTCGAGAAGCTTGCTCGCTCGTTTTCTCAATGTATCAGAACTGGTCAACACGGTCGCGTGTCCTAGAGGTGCTCCAACACCAGCTCCACCGACTTTTCCGTCAGCCTCGGCAAGAGCCATCGGGCTATCGAGATCATCTTCAGACTTTCCGATCAGTCGTTCCCACTCCGCTCGGATCATCTCTCGCACAGCAAGAATGCCAGCACCACCACCTCCGGCATCCAAGATTCGCAATTCTCCGACTTCAGCTTTGCGGACGAGGCCTTCCGCCCAAGCACTTCCTAATCTCTTCCTCGTTTCTACCAGTATGCTCAACACACTCGCATAGACACCTGGGTATAATGTACTCATGTATACATCGCCTTCTATTTCAGACATCTGTGGTTGGTGAGCATCGAGGGTGATGGCCTTCTGGGGCATGAGCTTTCCTCTCGTGGGTGTAGAAGTACTGTATGGTAGACCAGGGCCGCCGAAGATGCTATGCGCAGCATCGCGGATGTGCTTATTGGAGATGGCGGAGAGCATTTCCGTGACTGGATCGACGTATGGCAATTTCGGCATCTCTATCGTTAATGGAGAAGTGGCGAAACGTCCCTCACGAGTCAGTGGATGTGTGCGCTGATATACCGCTGCCTCATCGGCGAGCACAGTGTCTTGCTGCGAGATGGCTTCCGAAACTGTACCCGCATCAAATGCAGCACGCATATCGTCTGCTAGTCTCTCGTTGCTTGGACGATATCGCTCCGACCGTGCTTGACCAATCGGTGTATCTTCCTCTGAAAGTTCCTCTTCATTGTACTCCAGCGCCTTCTCTTCCTCCTCATCGAACTTGACCTCCTCTCCCTCTTGATCGATCACTCCCGTGCTACTGCTTCCCACGAGCTCTCCAAGGTCACCGGGCCCCTCAGAGGTTTCCTTCAACTGCCGCAACTCGCCAAATAATCTTTCATGAACAACAATCTCTTCTCCGTCTAGAACTTGTGAAGGGATAGTAGCTGTTCCATAATACTCGCGCAGTGTCCGTACTCTTGCTTCCAGTTTTGCATTGTCTCCCGCTAGATCCTCAATTGCCACTCCTTCCGCGCGAAGCCCAGACTGTGTGAAAACACTTTCTCGCCACTCGTCCCTCGAAATATGGCCTCTGGTATACAGGGTTTCGATGAGCTCAATTTCTTGTTGTCGCGTGAAGCCCGTAGCTTTTGCCGCTCTCCTGGCAGTCTGGTTAAGAGATCGGATCTGGTACCTCAGCGTTGACCTCGAAGCATCGCGTCTCGCTGATTGTGCTGGGATCGCATGCGTCGTCCGCGATACCATCGATGATGCCGTACTTTTGGTCCTTATCCTTGCCATCTCCATCCCTCGGAGCAGTCCTCGGAGTCTGCATGTTGCGCAACTCGGCCTAAAAGCCGCGTTCGAGAACATGTTTCTCAACGATTGTCCGCGTTTGAACTAGGCAATGCTCATGGGTTGGGAAGATGTTGATCAGAATGGAAGTCATAGAAATGTTTGGCCTCGGGGGTGCTGATGATCGAATGGCCAATCATTGGCTCATCGGAATGGACTCCGCTCTCCACATTGAACACATCCTGATCCCCGACTTTGCGTCGACACGCAGATCGGTGCACATATGCATTTGTAGCTTTTCAAAGCGGCTTGCGTAGTCTCAGAGGATTATGGAGCTGTGCAGAGGTATTCAAACCATTTCCAAAGCTCTTTAAGACTTGCCCGGCAACACAATAGGCATGCCGATTTACTCCTTGCGCATCTCATCAGAGCCGTAAGGCTTGGCATGCCTCGGAGATAAGCGGGGCAACTGGTAGCTGAGCACTTCCCGCCAGGACCGCTGCATCTGCAACACACCTACAACACCTATCATTGCCCTCATCACCGCGCATCTAGCGCACCACGAGATCATGTTCCACCAAGGCGACCTGCAGAGTGGCATCAGTCGCGCGCTTGCAGAGCAAAAGCTTGTTGCCTGCTTCGTTCACTCCGAAAATGAAGAGAGCCAGAAGTGGGAGCGTCAGTGGCTCGGGATAGGACGCCGTCCAGCGGCAATCGACATCTGGGCTACCAAAGCAGTTATCCTCAAGCTTCAGTATGGCAGTCAAGAAGCAGGCTTCCTCAGCGCCTTCTGTCCAATCACGAGTAGTCCAATCCTCGTGGTAATAGACAAAGGCAGGGTAGTAGACAAGATTGAGGGAGGCATAGACCATGAAGAATTCATGACGCGAGTCAGCACGGCTTTGGACATAGAGTTCCATGTGATAAAGAAGAGCGAGTTCGAGGCAGCGAAGAAGCGGAGCCAGGAGCAAGACCAACTTCAGCAGCCAAGTACGGCCGACGAGTCAACAGCTTCAACGAGCCCAGACAAACAGCAACAGGATGGGAATGAAGTGGCACAGTCTTCCAGTACGATCACAATCGAGTCAACTGCACCATCATTCCAACCACAAGCTCCGCGGCCATCGACCGTGTCACATGGCAACGCTGCCTCTGCATCCGAATCCTCAGATATGTCAACTCTCTTTCCAGATCGCGCCCAACGCCACGAAGCAGAGGCTTCCAAGCAAGCGGCTGCTGAGAGGGCGGAGCGCGCCGCGCGA
>ANSM01000047.1:0-27249 GCA_000347735.1 Cercospora canescens BHU | reverse complement strand
GTAATAAAATTACGCTATAGTAATAAATTAACAGCAGTGCGAGGCATTCTGCAAGTATATAGCGATTGCGGAAGGTTATAGAAGGTGTAATAGTGCTGTTTTGGTGTTTATTTACTATATAGTAATGCTAGAAAGCGGGGGTTACGTAGTAACAAGTTGGCCACTTTGGCACTCCGTCCGATCGGCCAAATCTTCCAGATGATCATCGGTAAAACCTTTCTCCGACCCGAGAGCTCGCAGCAACTTTCTTCTCAAAAATTGTAGATTCCTGATCAAACGCCGGTCGTCTGTCCACGCCCACGATGTCGTCCTTCTTCACCCTCCCCGCCTCACAGAAGAAGCGGAAAAGAGCTCAAGACTCCGCTCCCACCAAGTCCTCCAAGACGTCCTCTTCCAAACCGCGAAAAATCCGCGACGAATCCATCTCTGGCTCCGACGACGAAGACGACGACGAACACCAAGCCTCCCGCGATCGCGCGCTCGACATTCACACCTCCGATGAAGATTCCAGCGATGATGAGGATGAAGATGTCGCGTCAAAGCGGATCCGCTTGGCAGAACAGTACCTCGCCAACACGCAAAAGGAAATCCTCGATGAAGCGGGATTCGATGCTGCGGAAATCGATAAGGAGAACCTCGCGAGGCGCATGGGAGAACGATTGAAAGAGGACACTGCAGAGTCGAAAGGAAGGATATATCGGTGGATTAGTAGCGACTTTGAATGGTCGCGTGCGGAGCGGACGCAATGGAAGTTTCATCAGAAAAGTGTGACGGGGGTGGCGGTTTGTGAGAAGGATGGACTGGCGTATACGGTGGGGAAAGATTGTGTGCTGGCGAAATGGAAGCTGCCCGACGCGGGTGGGGAGGCAGGAAGGGAGGGGCCAAGGAGGAGCAGAAAGCCAAAGTTGGTGGGTGTAAACAAGAGGTTTGGGCAAAAAACGAAGGGAATTGATCAGCATACCAAGTCCATACGCTGTGTCGCGGCGAGTCAGGATGGGAAGTTTGTGGCTACGGGTGGATTGGACAAGAAGTTGATTGTGTGGGATGCGGCGACGCTGAAACCGTTGAAGACTTTTCTTTACCAAAACTGTCATCGGGACTCGATTGATAGCTTGTCATTCCGACGGGGCACAAACCAACTGTTCAGCGCGAGTCGAGATCGGACCGTCAAGATCTGGAGCTTGGACGAATTAACGTACGTGGAGACATTGTTTGGACATCAGGAAGAGGTCGCAGATGTGTCAGCGCTGGCGCAGGAAAAATGCGTGACAGTGGGGGCACGAGACAGGACAGCACGTTTATGGAAAGTAGTTGAAGAAAGTCAATTGGTGTTCAGAGGAGGTGGAGCACCTAAGCAGTCGAAACAAAAAGCAAAGGACAACGATAGTGGAATCGACGTCGGCGAGGACTATGAGATGCCACATGAAGGCTCGATGGACCGTGTGGCATGTCTGGACGACGACACATTTGTGACGGGTTCGGACAATGGATCATTGGCGCTTTGGAACGTTCACAAGAAAAAACCAGTCCACGTATACCCGCTTGCGCACGGAATGGAACCCCCTCTACCACTTTCAGAAGTCAGCGCAGAAGAAGTGCCACCCGAAGAGGCGAGGACGAAGCCTCAGCCACGTTGGATAACTGCACTCCGAGCAATACCATTCTCTGATGTATTTGTATCTGGATCCTGGGACGGTTACATACGAGTATGGCGAATAAGTCAAGACAAAAGGCGAATTGAGCCTTCGGGCAGAGTGGGCTGCGTGGAGAGTTCGGTCGAGAATCTGCTCGATGGATTCGGGCTGAGCTCTGCTGCGCTTTCGAAAAGTGCTCTGCAAGCTGTCACCGATGGCACAGAGAAACATGGCGTGGTTGCCGGGATCGTAAATGACTTGGTCATTGCAGATCGAGGCGAAAGAGCCAAGGATGGTGTTCTTATGATTGCGGCCGTGGGGAAAGAGCATAGGCTGGGCAGTTGGAAAGTTCAGGAAGATGGAAAGAATTACTGCGTGCTGTTTGAAGTGCCCAGGAAGATGCTGAACGGCGAAGATACCGCTGATAGTGCAGAGACCGCCAGTGACGAAGGTGGTGGCGGTTTTGGTGGGTTCGAGTGAAGCATGAAATCCAATCGGGGGATATTCACCATGTGACGCCGACCATGGCCTTTCCAGCTTGAATCCCACGGCACAGGCGGCAGTGCTGCATATCCAACCTGGGAAAGGTTCCTGCGTACTCAGAGCAAGTACCAAATCATCACAACGATGCAATCAATGCTCGACTGCCTTCGCGGATGCCTCATTTTTGTTGGAAGTCCACGGTCTGTCACGAGCAGAGTCATCACTGAGCGCATTCGGATCGCCGTAGACGTGTAAATAATACTGTACAGCCAAGTAAGTGGCCGTTTCGAATGCCAACTTATCAATACTCAGCGAATCCTTTCAAGATACGGCAAGATTGGTCAGCACGAAGACGGCTAATAGATGACGAAGTTCGCATACTGGTGAGTGGGGTCAGACAGGAACAGTCGACGCTGACGTTCTGAAGCTATATGAAGCTCATCTTTTACCCGACCTCAGCTCGATTCGCTTCTTTTCGCCAATTGACAACATCGGAAACTTGACTGGCTTTTTCTGACTCGTAAGCTCAGCGTGAGCGTGGCCCAGATCAACGAACGGGCAGTGACGCGTGGAAACACAGATATCTATCAAGTGTACCGCCAACCTCGGATGTGCTCAGTGTGCCAGATTGTCGACACAATACTTTCGAGCATTGCCTAATATCCAGATCTGGACACTTCTCTCGACACTGTGCCAGTACGCACAGCACTCTCAAGCAAATAAATCAGGCAGTCAAACTTGACTTCTCAAACGCCAGAATGTCCCCCCCAAACCTCTTCCTCTGGAACCACCCAATGTCCTCGTATGCCCAGAAATGCCGCATGGCACTACGCTTCAAGAACCTCCCCTTCACCTTCGAGACCCCCGTGAATCTTGGCTCCGGCGAACCCAACCCTTCATTTCTCTCTGCGAACCCGCGCATGGAAGTTCCCGCTCTCATCGTGAAACCCGAAACGGATGAAGAATTCAAAATCTTCGACTCCACAGCCATCATGATGTACCTCGAAGAAGCATTTCCCGAATCTCCTAGCATGCTTCCCCGCGATGCAAAAGCCCGTGCCGAAGCGAGAATGATCGAGGAACTGTGCGATACCCATTATGAAGCGATCAATTGGGCCATGGGTGAGATCAATTGGTTCAAGAGAGCCGAGGGCTCTGAAGCCGAACGTCTTATTTCTGCGGCGAGAGAACAGACCGGACAGATTCTTACTTGGCTGGAAAGCAAGCTCGGGGAGAAGGCGTTCTTTAATGGCGATGAGGGCATTGGTTGTGCGGATTTCTGCGTCGCGCCAATTTTGAATCGGAGTGTCATCAATGGGATGGGGCCCGCGAAAGGATCGAGATTACAGCGGTGGCATGAGAGGGTTGGGCAGGTAGATTGTGTGAAGACGACATATGCGGAGGTGGAAGCTGCGGCGCCGCTAATGAAGAAGATGGGGCCTGAGGCGTGGAAAAGGGGAAGTGGGAGGAGAAGAGAGTATAGGGATCATCGGTTGGAGTGGATGGTGAAGAATGGGGCAATTGGAATTGTGCTAAAAGGATTGGAGGATGAGAACGTGAGGTTCTCGTGGCCGCATCCGGCGAGGGACGGAGAAGGGCGAGGGAAGTTATGAGGTCGGTCGTCAGCGTCTCAATACTAGTCTGGCTCGTGAGAGTGGTGACTTTGGCTCATGTACTGGGGCGATGCCTCGGTTTTGGAATGTTGACGAGTTTGGCTCAGGTTTCTTTAAGTGATGTTGTGGCTGCACAAATTTTCGTCGAAGTGGGGAAAACTCTATCCTTGATTCGGCCTGCTCGTATTGCAATTCGTTCATGTTGCTCATTAGCAGTCTCATGTATGACCATGTAGACTTCGTGTTGGCTAGAAGTTATTGCTTCACTAGAGTTTAGCCTGCTAGATGTACGGTTTGATAATTAGTTATTCATCTTTCAAGGCGACGTCGTCACTCGATTGAAGAGACAGCGCTTGAGGCGACTTCAGTCTTTGGCGTATTGAAGCTTGTTTTGGGAGATGGAGCCGTAGCCTAGATTCCCCGTACGTGCGCTCGGGAATGTGTTGACGTCCAGTGAATTGCAAGACCGAACCCGGGATGGTCGCTCTGTTCGTGATCCCAAGCTGATGGAACTGGCCGACCTCTTGTGAGGTCTGCAATTGACCGCATGAGCCACAGCACAGTGCGACTTCTACTTCCGTCGCGGAAACCAACATGATGAGTCGAGGTATCCGGTAGATGTCGCACATGAAGCTCCAGATCCCTGTCATTGGCAGCAGGCTCAGTCCTGAAACCTTGGCAAACACCTCGTTTCGCTCGTGTCCCTCCATGATCGCGGTCAGCCATCCCATACTTATCACTTCATTTATATAGCATATCCTTGCGATAACGCCGTAATCGTTCGGCTCCCCATGAAGTAAAATCGCATCGTGCAAGAACTTGGAGGATCTTCATATGAAACAGACTTGTCCAACCTCACCTCCTCTTTGCACTGTCGTTCCGATCTCTCTTTCGCCGATACGGGCAGGATGGCGAAGTTAGGGGACGAGCAATATCAGCGAACGATAGACATTCTATGCCAGGAGAGCCAAACTCCGCAGGAGGAACTCACCAATGACACGGCTATGGCGGATCTGCTCACAGATCCGCTGCTCTCGATGGCTATTAGCGCACGCTTGAAGCGAGAACTGCAACTCGACGTCAGTGCCGATGATCTGGTCAACCTGAGAGCTATTAGCGATCTGAAGACGACGCTGCTGGGAAGTGGAAGACAAGAGATGCCATCTTTGTCAGTGGCTACTTCGCCATCGGACTACTCGCATTCGCAGCTTCCAACGACGCCAGAGGATCTAGCCATTCCCATGCGTTCCATCCCGATGCAGAACGCAGGAATGGAATCAACAGACTCTCTCAATTCGCCGGCAATGAGCATGCCTATCGAGAAGATAGAACGATTGGGGACCCCCTCATCTACTTCCATGGCGACGCCTTTGGACGAACTCGAGCCATGGGCATCAACACCGCCTCCCATCTCACGCGAACCGTCACCTTCGATCCAAATCACCATGTCCCACAACAGGTCATCTGCGATCCCCACGGCGAAATCCGTGATTATGCAGGGACGACCAGGACCCACGTCCAGGGCGATCTTTCTATTTCCCGATGGCTCCGGGAGTGAGCGATCATATGTCAATCTTCCTCGAATCGCGCTCAACGTGGTTGTTTATGGCTTGCAGTGTCCCTTTCTCAAACGACCAGCTGACATGATCTGTTCATGGGATGACCTCGTCGAAGCCTACCTCGCGGAGATTCAAAGGCGTCAGCTTCAAGGTCCATACGACTTTGTTGGGTACGCTGCTGGTGGTGCCCTCGCTTTTCGTGCAGCGCAACTGCTGGTTGCTCAAGGGGAGAAAGTCAACAGTATGACACTGATCAACAGCCCGGTGCCCGAGACCCTAGGCCACTTATCTGATGAGTTGTACGAGTACATCCGCTCAGTGCGTGCTTGGAGGGATGGTGGACACATCCCAGAATGGGTTTTGCCCCATCTGAAGGCTTTCACGAAGATCCTGAATACGTATCGGCAGAGCCGATGCGGCATTGGCGCTGTAAAAAACGTGCGAATCTTGTGGGCCGGACGCGGAATTCCCGACGAGGCTCCGCCGCCACCTGCTGCCCTTTCTGACGGAGAGCGGAGTGTCATCAAGTTCCTGACAGAAGCTAGGGGTGATTTAGGGCCTGCCGGGTGGGAAGTACTGTTGCCTGGAAGTGAAATCTGGTGCACGAAGCTCGATGCGGACCACTTCGAGATGATGGTGAGTTTCTTCGTGCGGCCGACGCTACTCATTTCGGACTTGACATTGCATGGAAAGAGAGAACAGCTAACCAGTCTTGTTCTGTTCTAGAGCTCCGAGTATGCGCCGCAGGTTTCTATTTGCATTGCGGAGGCATTGCAGTAGTCAGGCTGCAGGAAGCCTGGACAGATCAATGCTCACGAGCCTTTGACTTTTGCAGGCCATGCTGCGAATCTTTAGAGTTCCGGCGCTTACGCTCTGGGACCACTCGTTGAGCAGGGTTGTATTGCCACGGTCCATAGGTCAATCGGGTTTCAGGTCCTTTGCGGGGACACAGAATTGTTGCGCTACCGAGCCTAGTGCAATATGCATAGTTTTGGTACAAACGCACTTCACTCGAGCTCGATAGACCAATTGCGCTGTGAGTTCGTTCCATTGAAAGAGGAAAGTTGCTTTGTTGAAGCCGCCAGACCAGTTCCAGTTCACTGGGTGAGCATTCTCCTCAATGGTGCATGGCCCGTTCCGCTGATTGGGCATCTTTCAGCATGGTAGGACCGGACTCCGCGAAAGCTGCTACAAGGGGGCCACAACAGGAGACGCAATCGTCGAAAATGGAATGGGGACATTCGCTGAATTTTCCAATGCATCGATGAGCAGTGGTTTACAGAGAACGCGCCGATCGAAGGGCATGAAGAGGCGGCACGGCATGAGCCGGGGCCGTGCAACCTTGTTTTGACCACCAACTTCCGTGAACTTACTTTGCTCCTCCCAGTTCTCCCATCTCTGGGATCAGACAGCTGTATGCCGCTGTTTAGCAATGGACAACAACCCTACGTCATTTTCTCCGATGAATACGCATTCGGGCTTTGTCATGCACGACCACGATGACGAGACATACCTCACCAGAGTCAAATATGTGCAGGACCTAGACCTGGCTGGATCGCTTGGCCTTTGCAGCGGTAGGGAAGCATAGTCGTCGATCCCAGAAGCTGACGATACAAAGGCGTTCAGTTCCCAAATTTCGCATTGGTGTCCTGTCGGATAACCACTCTTTTCGCTATTCACGAGGAAAGATCTTTAGTCGTCAGCACTTCGAAACACCGTGAGAGACTCTGACGACGAGGTGCTCCACCAGATAGGCCGCCAGTAAGGTGAAGCGGTCCTTGATGTCCGACGATCGTCCCTCCTTCTCGCATTAATGCGATCGGAGAAACTTCCTGGCTTGGCCAACGGCAAAGGCTCTGTTAAGGTTATGCGCACATCTAGGGAGTATAGCCGGACCGGAGTCTAAATTCTTCGCCCAAGCAATGCGCCGCACACCTCCAGATGGCGTGGCCTGTACGAGTGCTAGTAGATGGCTGAGGGACTGGCATGTGGAAGAAGACAGTGATCGATGATCATCAGTCTCCAAACGCTTCGTTGAGAAGTGATCGATCATTATGATCAGCGGCTAGTGACACTTCACACCCCAGTCGCCACCTGCGAGAAGTTGCGGCTCAGATCGAGCTTCGCGGGTGGCGTGACTTGGGCCATCGTCACCCACATTTGCTGGGCCGTACGTGCTCCAGAACATCTACGAGCCGCGTGTCGAGCGATCCCACGCCGAGAGTACTGAGCCCCCATGCGCGCCATGCCCTCGGTGCCCCTTCACCGCTGCAATCCCGCTGCACAGGACCCTTTCCCTTGACCTGGGGACACCAATGGTATCGCGGCAAGCACTCACATAGCTGTCAGTCCCGACGTACGGGCGTGAAATGAGACAGTCAGAGATTAGCCAGCGCGCAGGGAGCTCGCTCCTTGTTGTAGAGCTTTAGAGCGCAGGTATATCTCATTTTACGCTGCGGGCCTCATTATTGTCACCACTTATGAAACTTTTCACCCTCCGACTCTCTCTCTCTCTCTCTCTAACTGCGAAGACTCTAGGGTATCATGTCGACCCCAATCATCAAGTATCGAGCTGCGTGCGACCACTGCTCAGCTACCAAGATCAAATGCACCCAAGAAAGACCCTCGTGTGCCAGGTGTCGCACCTTGGGGCGTGACTGCAACTACAGTCGTTCACTGAGAGCTGGCAAGCCCCCCAGATCAAGCCAAGGCCTGAACAAGAGAATCGCCAATACTCCAGTGCTACCAAGAAGACTACCGACGTCAGAGCCACCATACCCTGCGAACGGCGGCCCTTTGAACCATGGACTGCCAACACAAATCGCGTACCCGCATACGAGCCACGCAGCCAAGAATGAGCATGGATGGCCCGCTCCTGCTTCTCCTTATCCGACACCTCCAGACATGCGTACATTTGGCAGTGTGGAGCCCGCTTTCTTCTCAGATCTGCAAACAGCAGATAGCAGCTCTGTCAATACTCCCATGGAGCCAGAATGGTTCTTCGACTTCAACAATGCCGCGCTGCCCGGTGAGAGTCCTTTGGCCAGAGTGGACTCCCGGGAGCCAACACAACAGCCAAGTCCCATGTCAGACGCCAAGCCTTCGCCTTGTTTGCCTCACTCAGGAGACACAAAAATGTATGGCAGCGACATCAACCACATGTCACAGGATTTTGTCTCGCTTTCACCCACATCCGCCGTAGATCAGTGCCTGCGAACCGCAACTGAAACTCTCAACAGACTCTACGAAATTCCGTACGCTCAGGTGGATCGCGAAACAAAGCAATACTCTATCGATCAGGTTCTAGGCAGCACTTCCCGCGCTGTACAAATCTGTCACGACCTGATCTCATGCCCGTGCATAAAGGACTTCCACCTGCCCATCGCCATCGCAACGCTAGCTTCTAAGGTTCTCACTTGGTACCAGACTGTCGCTTGTATCAGAGACCCGAACACCGAGTTGCATAGCTCAGATGGCAGAATTTATTCCAAAGATGTGGTTGTAGATGAGCAGCTCGCACTGGGAGCGTACAAGCTCGACGATAGCATGGGCTGGGTACTCAAGAACCATATTATTTTGGGCCAGATACAGCGATTGAAGGAAGTTGTCGACCGGTTCGATGCCCAATTCTGCAGCGACTGTTCGACGAAACAAACGACAGAAGGGAATATATTGTACTCCAGTATGGGAGGCTTATTGAAGTCGAGATTGCAATTCACACTGCAAGAAATAGAATCGCGGCTGAAAGCGAGTTCGAGTTGACGTCATGAGATGCTGGAAGATTGGGGGATGCAATTGCTGTACAAATAAGAAATGCTGTTGTTATCTGGTGTTACAGTACTGGTTGGGAAGACATACTGCTTGTTCACATCATGTTGTTCTGCATTAGCCTGGAGACAAAGGTCAGGCATTCTTGCTAGGGAGTCTGGATGCATTTGCTTTTGGTTGCTGAAACTTGATTAATGAATTCTTCAAACTCTTCGACTCGACATTGAAGTTCTCGTCTCACAAATGAAATTCGTGGTTTACTGCTGGAAATAATAACATCAGCCAAACCTTTCTTTCTCGGTGCGCTGAACGAGTTTAGAGGGGGGAACTACTTTTGAGCGAAATCGTGAACTGAAATATGCTCCAGAGATCATTGATCGGCTGGTGCAGGCTGTGCACCGGCCCACTTTGGGAAATAAGTCGTATAATAATGGCGCTCGCGATGAGCGCCACAGTTTTTGTAAAGCGTGTCATCCTTTTCTAAGAAACACGGTCGAGAGTACTGGTGGTACGCCGATCAACTCCCATCTAAAAGATATCGACCATAAGAGCGCGGCCCGGCAATGGGTTGCAAAATAATACCTAGGCAAGTGCAACAAATACACATCTTGCTCGGATGCGACTGACGGTATCACAGGCCAAACCCATGTCCACCGGAACTGACGACTCTGAGAGTAGCACATCAACTAATGTCATTCGAGAGAGATTTACACGTTGATAGATATGTTGGTCCGTACCTCAAAGGGGCACTACTGAATGGACGCCAATTTTGGTAGAACGAAAGCAAGTACAGACTCTCTCTGCAGGTGTGGTATTTTCTTGATGATGACGATCCAGCACTTGGCAATGCGACGAATGCCTTTCGGCTGTGAGGCAACTTGCCAGAGATACTGTTTTTGTCCCCTGCCAGCACGCAATTGAAAGCGTTGATACATGGTGATAGGCCACTGCAAGCTAAATGCCTGCTCAGCATTCCACGGGCATGTTGCGTGTCCTCGCTTTGAAGACATTGGACATATAAGTGACGCTGGGGAACGATGAGGTCTTACCCATTCATCCCACGAATTGCGTGATAGCTATGCAAGCTTGCCACGTGATATGTGTATTAAGCGGGCCCGACTACAGAGGTACGTATCTTTCGACTCGCCAGGTACGCGTCCAATTTGACTGGATAAAGCTGTTGTGGCTTCTGAGGGGCAGAATATCCAACTCTCGTTGAGCTTGCCGGATTGCCGGATAGCATTCATAGATATTGTCCATTCCACCTCTTGCATTGCAATTTGCTCAGTCAATCAGAAAGCTCGTCACCTCTCGTACGGCGCAGACATCGACAGCACCCATAATGGCTACTGCAACACAGACCGTCCAGGACGTGCCACGAAGAGTCCTGCCGAAATATGAGCAAGCAAAGGAATCAAAGTTCGATCTCGACTGGGCTGATCTAGTCACCCTCGATTTGTCCCAGTTCGAAGAGCCAGCAGGCAAACAGAGACTTGCGAACCAGCTTCGGGACGCTGTCCACAAAGTTGGCTTCTTCTACGTGAGGTCACCCAAACAACTGCAGCGGCGAAGCTGACCGGATGTAGATCACGAACTTCGGCCTGACCCAAGAGGAGGTCGATCGTCAATTTGCCATCGGCAAGGAGATATTTGCATTGGCAGAAGAGGAGAAGCTCAAACACCGAGCTCGTCTTGAGGAAGGTCATTATTCCGGCTATCGTCCGAAAGGCACCATTGAGCTCTTCCCAGGACTGCGGGACAATGTTGAGATGTACAACATCTTCAAGCACCTTCCAGAGCTCGAGCGCAGTCATCCGGAAGTCATCCATGAGAACAGGACTGAAATTGAGAAGTTCCAGCGACATATCGCGGAAGATGTGATTCACAAGCTACTTGTCCTTATTTCGATTGTATTAGAGCTTCCTGAGGATCACCTGTCCAATGGACATCGGTACAATGATATCTCGGATTGCCATCTGAGATACATGATTTACCGAGCAAGGACGCCAGAAGAGAATGCTAAGTATCAGAATATCTACTCGAGAGGCCATACGGATTTTGGATCTCTGACCCTGCTCTTTCGCCAACCAGTCGCTGCGCTTCAAGTGCTCATGCCAGATGGGTCATGGAAATGGGTGAAGCCGTATCCTGGAAGTATCACTGTCAACATAGCCGACGTGCTCCAATTCTGGACGAACGGGTATCTGAAGTCGTCTATCCATCGTGTTCATGCTCCGCCGGAGGATCAGGCGCATTTGGATCGGCTGGGTCTGCTGTACTTCCTACGGTGAGTGAGATAGACATGCTGAGAGGGAAAGGGATTGACACCGCCTCTAGACCTGCACACGATCTCAACTTGAAGACAGTGGACAGCCCATTGCTGCGACGTCTGGGCCTCAAAGATGACTCGGACGGTCAAGCGGCGGATATCAAGGCTGGGGATTGGGTTCGGACCAGAGTAAGGCAGAATCAAGACAAGCCGAAGCAGGACGGGTCAAAGGAGAAAGAGAAGGAAGTCATCGGTGGCGTTAAGGTCAAGTACTACGATTGAAGGGACCTCTTTCGTTCCAATTGGCCAGTTGTGACCTTGCGATATGCATGCAGCGAAGCAATGTATTTGTGTAGAGATCATGTTTCGGTTCCGGGTCCCAAGCGGGAGAAGTGACATGCGGAGTGCCCGCCGACCAGACCATCGACAAGCAACACACAGGCCGGCGGCCAACCAACGAAAGTCTTGGGTCGTTTCGAATTCTTGTTCTGGGTATCCCGTAGTTGTACCGTTGTAGGATCGCACGCCACGTGCATCCTCGTGGCGTCTGAGATACGCATCGTGCTGTATACAGCGACCGTTTTTGTTTCTGGTACGGATGTTGGCGTTCGACATATGGCTCGCCCGATGATCGTGTTTGGATGAGTCGAAGCCAGACGAGCAGCAAGAAGCCATCTGAGAAGTCTGTGCATGTCCCGGGAGACCCGAACTGGGTTCCCGAAGAGCTCGCGAAACCTTAACGGCACAACATCGCCCGACCGTGCTCCATGTTGGTCTGCAGACAAGATCCGTGACACGCAGTGGAAGACCATTCCTGGCAATCCGAAGCTCGCACCCCCGCAATTCATTCGCGACAGATGCTGGCACCGTGCGGGAGTGCATCTGGGGAAGTCTGGGGATCGCGCAGGTCCAATGGCGAGCCTGCGAATTGCCTTTCGTGCAACCGTACAATGCAAGAGGACTCAAAAATACTGGGAACATGCGGGGAACCAGTAGATTGACTCAAAATAGGGCAAGCATGGAATTTCTCCGCCATCCCTGGGTTATAAGTCCCGGCATGCCTCGTGGCATTCACATTGATCTATCCTAGACTATCTGCACTCGCGATCAGCAGGCAATATTCACGCCATGGGGATTCAACTTCGAGGCTCGAAGCTGATAGCAGTCATCCTGCTCGCTTCAGGATTGGACTTCTTACTTTTTGGGTCAGCATTTGTGGTGAATATGAGGGGCCAGGGCGTACTGATGCATCTCTAGCTATGACCAAGGTCTCTTCGGTGGCATCTTGGGCGGCCAACGCTTCAAGACAATGCTTAATGATCCCGGCCCGACCATGACAGGCTTCGTCACTGGAATCTACGACATTGGCTGTGCGTTCGGTGCTGTGGCTGCCTTCTTCTTTGGAGAATATCTCGGCCGCAAGAAATCCATCATTTATGCCAATGTCATCGTCATCATCGGAGCCGCGATCCAAACAGCTTGCTATTCGTACACTCAAATGGCTGTGGCGCGAGTAATCGCGGGAGTTGGGGTTGGTCTGAGCACAGTTGCTGTTCCCATTCTCCAATCCGAAACCCTTCCCTCTCACAACAGAGGCGCTCTCTTGGTGGTCCAGTCTGCCCTCATCATCATTGGAGTCGCCATCGCTTCCTGGCTCTGCTTTGCGACTCTGTTCGCCAACAGCAGTCTTCAATGGCGGTTTCCGATCGCCTGTCAGATTTTATTCTCCCTCCTCGTCCTGCTCTGCTGTCCTTTCCTCCCTGAGACTCCTCGTTGGCTTGCGAAGCAAGGCCGAATTCCGGAGGCCCGCCACACGATAGCTCGCCTTCTTGACAAGACTGAAGACGATGCGGAAGTATCTGGACAATTACAAGAAATTTTGGCTGCGATTCAAGCCGAGAACGAGGACGGTGAGCCCTCTTGGGGTGAAGTCTTTTCGAATGCGACGAAGACTCGCAATCTGCAACGTGTCCTTCTCGGTATGGGGCCGTACATGATGAATCAGTGGGTAAGAATTGGCCCCGAGTGACATTCCGGGCGTCTCTGTGCGACGTACCGCTGATCATCCCTTTCTCTAGTCCGGTATCAATGCCTTGTGCTATTACCTCGCCTATATCCTGGAGCAGTATCTGGGATTCAGCCAGAACATGTCTCTCATCCTCGCTTCTGTCGCATTCACGCAGTATGCTGTTTTCAGTTGGCCGCCGTACTTCTACATCGACAAGATCGGAAGACGATGGTCGGTCATGCTCTCCAGCATGGGCTGCGCAGTCTGCATGGCGCTGATCGCAGGTTGTTTGATCAACCAAAGCTACAGCTCTGCCGCTGCGGCTGTTGCATTCATGTTCTTGTACTTGGATTGCTTCACGCTAGGCATTCTGCCCGTGAGCTGGAGCTACAGTGCGGAAATCCAGCCGCTGCGAGTCAGGAACAAAGCCACTGCGGTGGGAGTCTTTTCGCACTGGATGTCCAATTTTGTGGTGGTTATGGGTGAGTTGGCTCAGCAGATCCGAGCGGTCCGTTTACTGATCTGAAAACAGTCACTCCAATCGGTCTCAATCACATCAAAGGCAACTACTTCTGGATCTGGGCGATTGTCTGTGCCAGCTTTGTCCCGCTGACGTACTTCTTCGGCGTTGAGACTTCGGGCCGCTCCCTTGAGCAGATCGATGAGATGTTCTTTGAGAACCCGAGAGTGCTCATGGGCTTGGAGAAGAAGAACACGGTCGTGATCAAGGCCAGCAAACAGGATGAGGAGGATCGATACCGGGCATTTGCCAAGGCTGATGAGAAGAAAGCCGAGAGGATCAGTGTCGAGCAGATGGAGAAGATGTAGCCAATGGCACGTAGAAGCAATATCAGAATTTCATGCGACACTGCGTCGCTTGTCTCCGAGCAGCCCACACGGCTCCGTTCTGGGTGTGAATCCAGGATGTGGTGGTAGTTGACACACGCGTCACGTGCAAGCGCATTGAGAACGCGTCTCCGGATTGCCGTTACCCTTGCATGTTTCTCCTGCCATGGGTCGACGCGTGCCCCCTCATTTCTCGCGATGATAATCCACACTTCTGCCTGTTCGACCACACTTTCGGATGCACAAATGCAAGGCCCGCAATAATGTTCGACAACTACGCTACACTCACCGTCGCTGCTTTGAAAGCGCTCACCGCTCAGCGCGGTGTCTCACTGGAAGGCTTGCGCCTGAAACAGCACTTCATCGACGCGCTGCGTGCTGCCGATGCCAAGGACAACTCTTCGTCTCAAGCAAACAGACCAAACGGCAGCCATACTCATCAAAACTTGCCTCAAGCACAGAGTCAAAACGGAGGATCGGACATCGCCAAATCCTCCACGCCATTGCAGAATCGTGATCCAAACACCACCAATACCACCATGGCAGGAGGCAAGCGCAAACGCGACGAGATTGTCGATCTGACGGGCAGCGATGACGAGCACCAGAATGCTCCGCCACGCAAAACACTGAAAACGACAGAGGAGGCTTTTTACCCAGCAGCCGCTCCATCCTCCACCTCTTATCGTCCCCCAAGCAATGCCAGGACGAATGCTTCACTCTTTCCGCCTCCTACTTCGTTCGGCAACAGCCAGCATGAGCAGGCCGAACGTGATGCCTGGCTTGCAGACGACGCCGCCTTCAACGACATCGTAGGCTCATCGCAGGACGACGCAATTGGTAGCGAGGACATGCACTTGTATGGTGATGTGGACACCAAGATCGTTGGATGCCAGTAAGGAAGCTCGAAGTCTCCAGACGACCCTCTTGTCATTGAAGTGGCTGACACCTCGCGACTCAGATATTACAAAGGTTACAGCAATCAAGGCGAACATGTGCTCATGAAGCGCGAACCTGGCAATCCATACGATTCGAATGCGACAATGTGGCGCACAACCAAATCGGCCATATCCCGCGCCGTATAGCCGAGAAGTTGGCCAAATACATGGACAATCGCTCACTTCGTTTCGAGGCTCAGCGGACTGGACACATCGGTTCGTGTTGTAGCTCACATATCCGGCATGGAACTGACTTTTGAGCAGGTACCTTCGACTGCCCCATTGTTGTAAGTTCAGCGAGGAGACGACTCAGCCGGAGATGCCATAGCTGGCGCCTGTCGAACAGGCTAGTCGGCACGGCTTGACAAACGGCGGACTACTTATCAAGTACAATCGGGAATGTATCTAAGCTGACGTGTCTTTACCCTTAGATTCACCTGTACGGCCCAGCGCCTACCTCATCGGAAGGACTCAGTCTTCAGTCTCAAATGGTTGCCGACAAGCTGCCTCTCAAAACTCTGAAAGAGGCGGAACGTGCGGCGAAACAACGAGAGGAAGAACGCAAACAAGCCGAAGCGGCACGACTGGCCGAAGCACGGCGGGTTGCTGCTGCTGGCAAGCGGGCAACTGTGAACACGCAAGGCGAATTCGCCAATCCCGGAAGTACTGGCGAGCAAAGCCAGCCTGACATGTCTGTCATCCTAGAGGCCTCGGAACGCATCAATCCTCGCCGAATGGCCAATGAGGCAGAGAAGATGGGAGTCAGCGAGGAACAGTTGCAGCAGATGCCCATGGCTGAGCAGCCGGACGGTGTCAAGACCAAGATGCTGCCCTATCAGCTGCAAGCTTTGCAGTGGCTACTTGACCAGGAAAATCCCAAAGTACCCTCCGAAACCGGACTAAGTACTCAGCTGTGGACACGAGTAGACAATCGTCGTTACACCAATATCGCGACGAACTTCTCCACTCAATCAGAGCCCAAATTTGCGTCGGGCGGTATTCTGGCAGATGACATGGGTCTCGGAAAGACCATTCAGATGCTGGCTTTGGTCGCTGCAGACATGAAGATCAATGGAAAGGGCTCCACACCCCTTGTAGCCCCTCTTTCAGTACTCTCGAACTGGTCTGGTCAAGCGACATTCCACTTCAAGGATGGGTGCCAGTTGAACACGTACATCTACCACGGCTCAGGCCGTGTCAAGATGTCAACAAAGGACTTCGCTCAGTACGATCTGGTCATCACTACATATGTGAGTCGGAGTCCATCACATGCCTCTTGGCACATTCGGACAATCACTGCTAACATTTTTCCCAGGGCACTTTGGCCAGCGATTACGCATCGGGTCCGACGAAGACCTCGGAACGAAAACTGCGAACGACCGGCCTCTACAGTCACGAGTGGCGTCGCGTAGTTCTTGACGAAGGCCACAACATCCGCAACCCACAGACGAAAGGTGCTGCTGCTGCGAATGCCCTCATCTCCCGCTCGCGTTGGGTCCTCACAGGAACACCAATTGTGAACTCGTTGAAAGATCTCTATTCGCTGCTGCGTTTCGTGGGCATCTCAGGAGGACTAGGTACTTGTCTTCCTTGAACATGCACTGTGCAGCGCGCTAATTCGCAAACAGAGCAACTCGATGTCTTCAATTCTGTACTTGTGCGGCCACTTAGACTTGGCACTCGAGACTCCTCACTTCTTCTCCAGGCCATCATGCGCGCCTTCACTCTACGTCGAAGAAAGGACATGAAATTTATCGACCTCAAGCTCCCCGAGCTGAAGGAATTTGTGCACCGCCTTCAATTTTCCAAAGAAGAACAACAAAAGTACGATGCGCTTGACGCGGAAGCTCGAGGCGTGCTCAAAGCCTACGAGAAGAAGGATGGCTCTGGACAAGTCACTTACAACCATCTTCTCGAGATTCTACTGCGCATGCGCCAGGTCTGCAACCACTGGAAGCTGGCATCGAAGAGAGTAGAAGACTTGATGGCTCAGTTAGAACAACAGAAGACTGTCAACCTGACACCGGAAACCATCTCCACCCTACGTCAAGTCTTGCAAATCCAGATCGATTCTTCTGAAGACTGTGCGATCTGTCTGGAAACGCTGCACACGCCTGTCATCACAAATTGCGGTCACACTTTCGGGCGTGATTGCATTGTGAAAGTAATCGAGGGACAGCACAAGTGTCCATTCTGTCGAGCCGAGCTCAAAGGTGATCAGTGTCTCGTGGAGCCCAGCAATGAGTTTGGCGATGCCTCTGACAATGAGAATGGGTCCCAAGAGGAGTGCAATAGCAGCAAGGTGAATGGTCTGCTGCGAGTTCTGGGTGCTGTCCCAAAGGGCGAAAAAGTGGTATGTCCAGCTGCGACGCATATGCTATCACTGCACATTTGGAGAAATTGCTGACCTTGTTCTTCTTCCAGGTCATCTTTAGCCAGTGGAAGTCGTTTCTTGATGTTCTAGAGAAGCCATTGGAGCAAGGCGGGTTCAAGTTCTGCCGCATAGACGGCACAATGTTAGCACAACGCCGTGATCAAGCCCTCCAAGCCTTGAACAACGATGACGGAACTACCATTATGCTGGCCACTCTTGGAGTATGCGCCGTTGGCATCAATTTGACCGCCGCAAACAACGTTATCCTCTGCGACACTTGGTGGGCACCAGCCATCGAGGATCAAGCAGTGGACAGAGTCCATCGTCTTGGTCAAACCAAGGAATGTTCCGTCTTTCGCCTGGTCATGGATAAAACGATCGAGGAGAAGACGCTGGTCATTCAAGAGGACAAGCGCAAACTCATGATGCTTGCCTTCGCCGAGCAGCAGAACAAGCGTATGGCTTCGAGGACTAACAGACTGGCTGACATACAGAGGCTCCTTTCGTAGGCCGGTCGCTTTTTGGCATGGAAGATCACTGTCACTTTCACATCGACGATGAGGTTGTCAATTCGAGCGACTTCATCTTGTCCGAGCGACAATGGTCTCCGATGTGCACTTGACCAGCCTTTCAGAGCTTCTGACATTCGAGGCTTGAGCATGCATATGATGCCGAGGGAGACTGCTGACGAGATCTTGCTCTGTTGATCGCAATAATTGTTTGGCGCGACTGGGCGCATGATGGGACTCTTGCTCGCAGATGCGTCACTTCTCCAATTCGAGGTCCAAATTAGCCGGTGTAGAGTCGGGTCGAGGCCCCACAATTCGGGGCCAATGCTTTTAGCCTGGACACCATCTGTTTGTAAAGTCGTGCACTGCTGTAGCTTGAGAGGCTTGAGAAGCTTGTCGTTTAGTCTAAATTCTACTGATGCCTTTTCTCTAGTGCAATCCATTATCCACGCTGCGCAAGATGTGCTCGGGTTTTTCCTATTCGATCGCCTCTTCAGGAAAGTCAGAGCGCAGATCCCCCGTCGTGGCGCTTTGCATTGGAAGGTCAAGTCTCTCGATACATGTAGTCCCACTGCGGAACTCCGGTCCCTGCGCTCATGGACGCAGGGCACGAATATGGATTTTCCAAACAGCTCGACGGCGGCTAAAGGCTTTGTCGTACGTCAGAGTACAGTTCTGCCAGCATATCGCAGGCGAGTTTCGGCAGTATAAAAATGACTGAGAAGCCGAGTCCACATGTACTCCTTTGGAAGGGATCCCAAGTCATCGTTTCTGAAATGAAGCCCTGTGTGAGCTTGATCGGAGCTGCCACCGCCGTCTCTGCGCAGACTGGCTATGGCAACAGCTCTTATGGAAACACATCTACTGATCTGACGTTCGAAGCCAGGATTTCGATCAACACTGCCACTCGCTATCAGACAATGGTGGGAGGTGGCTGTAGTGGAGCCTTTGGAGCCGCTGTAAGAATCTTGATCAGTACTTTGCACTCGTGACCTACATTCGACTGATGCTCGTTCTTGTAGTGCACGACGAACACGCTCTCAGCAGCAGATCAAGAAACGGTCGTCGAGACTCTCTTCTCTGAGAATGTTGGCGCACTGTCCATTCTACGCAACCTCATTGGATCTTCGCAAGGAGCTACGATTCTGCCTTCTTGTCCTGCGACGCCTGATGGGCCTTTCAATTACACTTTCCCTCCGAACAATGATTCTTGTCAATTAACTCTTGCTCAAACGGCGCTCAAATACAATTCTGACCTATTCCTTTATGCGGACGCTTGGTCTGCTCCGGGCTGTTTCAAGACTACTGGACTTGAAGCAGGAGGCGGATATCTGTGTGGCGTGAGGAGATCGAATTGCACTCATGATTGGAGAGAAGCTTACGCCAACTACTTGATTGAATATGTTAAGCTCTACCAACAGCGTGGGATTGACGTGTCCCTACTGGGGGCCTACAACGAGTGGGCCAAGCTGCCTCCCTTGACCACAGTCTGAGAAATGTTAACGACGCCTAGGCCCGACTTCAACCCCTTCACCTACTCCGCTATGCTGTCAGATGGCTACCAAGCTTACGACTTCCTCTCCATCTTCTACCCTCTGGTGAAAAAAGCCTTCCCGTCTCTGGCTGTTTCCTGCTGCGACTCCACTGGCGCCCGCCAACAGCGTGATCTCCTCTACGAGCTGGGCCGCCTCGGAGGTCTCGATCTCTTCAATTACAACACTTATCACAACTATCAATCCGACATCAAACGCCCCTTCGAAGACCTCCTGCGCGGCCAACCGACACTGGAGACCGAATGGTCTGATGGCGGCTCCACTTGGACACCCACCTGGGACATCAGCGGCAACAACTTCGAAGGCTTCCAGTGGGCCATCTACATGCATCATGCCTTCCGTAATAATGTCGCGGGCTGGTCGCACTGGTGGTGCTCATGGACTGCACCGACCGACGCATCGCTCGTGCTCGTCAACGGAACCTCGTACCAAGTGGCCGCGAGGCTTTGGGCGTTTGCGGGATATTTCCGGTTTGCGCGGCCCGGGGCTGTGCGAGTTGAGGCTGAATCGGATGTCGAGGAGGTCTATGTGACGGCTTGGGAGAATCGGAATGGAAGTCTGGCGATCCCGGTTGTGAACGCGGCGCACTATGATTATACTTTGGAGGTGGATTTGCAGGGGGCGGGCCTTAATTATGGGGTGGCGTATTTGACCGATAATCAGCACAATGTGAGTTCGGTGCATGAGTTTGACGTAGGGGAGAGGGGATTTCGGGCGGTTGTCGAGCCGAGGGCGATGAAGACGTTCTTTCTGGACAGGAGGTAGAATCTGTGGCGAGTAGAAGGGATCAGCTCACGCGGAGAATCGACATTGACGACGATTCTCGCCATGAGCTGATCTTCTCGGCCTAGATTGTTGTACTATTCCATGACGACTGTGGGAAACCAGACGCATCGATATGCGCATTTCACGCCATGGAGATCCTCCCTATGAGCTGCTTACAGCATCAATTCGCCGTAGCCTGCAAGGTCTCCAGA
This sequence comes from Cercospora canescens BHU, assembly GCA_000347735.1. Lineage (NCBI taxonomy): Eukaryota > Fungi > Ascomycota > Dothideomycetes > Mycosphaerellales > Mycosphaerellaceae > Cercospora > Cercospora canescens. The sequence goes on along the minus strand of ANSM01000047.1, from coordinate 6,721 downwards.
GCCACACCTCTTACGTACTCAATGATCCGTTCAAGGCTTCGCTGCAAACCTCGGATCGCATACGACCTTGCTGACCTGGGTATGTCCCGGGTGCAAGAAACTCCAAGGACCGTTGCCTCCGTCCGCAAAGGTGACATCGACATTCTCTCCCCGCATCAACGTAATTGGCTGACTGTGCCTGTCCCAAAATTGGCATCGCAACCCTTGGTCTTCAACATCTTGGCACAGTGCCAGGGACACGGTATTGAAGAAGCTAGACTGGTCAGGATAAGGTTGCTCTTCGCGAACGAGGCCGGCTTTCGCAAATTGCAGCTGGCGGGCAAGGCTGCCATTGGAGAGTTGGACACGGATAGATGTATAGACGAGCTTTGATCTGCCGGTGGAGAAGCTTCACCTTTGACAAATTTGGGGTCGCAGCTGATGGAGCTGATTTTTGTAGCTCCGTCACGGAAGGTCCAGGCCCCACTACCGCCATCGGCAAATGTGACGTCGGTATTCTCGCCGCGGACAACAACGATTGGTTTCTGATTGACATCGAGGATTTGACAACGAAGGGCTTGGGTTTTCATATTCTGGTCGAGGTTCAAAGTGACAGTCTGGAAAGGGCCGCTGGAACCGACGGGATGAACGGCCTGTGGTAGCTTGTCCTCGGCGAAAGCGGTGGATGAGCCGAGTTCGACGGCTTGATTTTGTAGGACGACGCGGATGCCGTCTTCAGTGATTTCTTTTGCCGTTGGAGCGGCAAAGGAACTGGATATGGCGAGGGCAGAGAGGAGAACAGCGCTGTATTGCATCTTGAAGGTTTGAGGTTGACGGATGCTGCTGGGGTTGGTTGTTGTAGAGGCGGAACCGGCGAGGAGAGAATATCCCAATGACACCAAAGACAGGTCGGGACCGAGGAAACCAGGACCAAGGAAACCAGACCCAAGGGTAAAAAAGGAAAATGGAAAGATTTGCTGTTGCTGAATTGGCACACGTGTATGAGATGAAGAGAACCCGCAGAATTCGAACGTCTTCCTGCGCTATATACTCACTTGCACTCCATGGAGCCCAATCCTCTGCGCCAAGTGCTAAGTGGGTAAAGATCAGTAAGTCCTAAGCCAGAATGCGCACTGAAAGCGCAGCATCTTGGCAGCTTACGCCGACATAAGTGCAGAGCTATACGACACCAATCAGATTAGCAGTGAAGCTAAGAAGGAGCGGATGAAAGTGTCAGGATGCCTACTGTGTGCACAGCAGCTAGCAGGCGGGCAGCCTTACGGCTGGAAATAGTATCATGAGTGCTCACATCGGGAAGTTGTACAGGTAGCAAGCTCTTTCATCATTGAATCGTGGAGATGTTTGCGTCGAGGTGGATAAATTATACGTCTCCATGAGGGGAAAAAGGTCTAAGCCAACACATCGAAGGCTTTGGCAGTTCGGAATGATGTGCCGCAGCGGAGACGCTTTGTCAGGTGAGGATGGAGGAGCGACTTACATGTATGTGAGAACGAACAGGTGGAGTTCATCGGATCTTGGCAATCTTCGCGCTAGACGTAAGCTCCGACTTCAACAATACTGGAGCAGACGCGTCTCTCCATCGTTGTACCAAATGCAACGCCGCCATTGATCATGTTCCGCCCCACTCCGCTCCGAACTCTACGCTCGAAGCAATTCTCCATCCGCACATTCTCCATCCGACAGCGTTTCCGACAAGAGCGACCGCAATACCAAGCTCCCAGCCAGCCCGAAGCTGCGAAGCCGAATCCCCATCGTCAGGTCTACAAGCAAGGTGGGCCGGGTCGCGCGATCGCGTACAACTTTTTGATTGCTATGGCCACATTCCAGGTCCTTTATTGGGGGTGGTTAAAGCTGGAGAGTATCGAGATGAAGCAAGAGAAGGGCGATGAAATAAAGAGGTTGGAGGGCGAGGTGGAGAATTTGACGGGCCCAAAAGGAAAATAATGAGACGAGATCCAATGACAAAGTTGTGTTGAATCAAGCTGCTTTGCATATAAATGGCGAACTTTGAGTCTGGCAGCACAAGCAAGACGCGCAATGGACACCAAAGCTCTCCGAAAGCTGCAGCATCGTGGCTGCCGGGCAGTCGGAGAGGGAATCATTGTCGTCAGAAACTTACGATGTACATATTTTGGGTGAGCAGCAGGTCGATTAAATTTCGCCAGTTGCAATCATTACGCCAGTGGCATTCGACAGCTCGTGGCAACGACAAAATGCAGGACGGAAGCTGGGCATGAGTAGTCGCCAGGCTGCTGAGAAGGCTGAACGGTAGTTACAACAAGAATGACGGAAGGGCCGGTCATGGCTTTGTGAGACGGAAAGCTCAGGTCATTACTGTGCTACAGCATGGCTTATGACGTTCAGCCGAGCTTGCAAATGTTCCACGCAACATTAGGCGCAATTACTGCAGAAGGCAGCAAGCACGGATCAGGACTGCGCCGAAGATGGGATGAAGGATTCAAAAATGTTGCTATATGGCATGATCAGGAGTCATTGTTGTTACAGTTCTCTCCAAACGAAATTCTCATCACACCAAACGGCTCATCTGTGCCGCGGAGACGCTGCGTTCCGTCCAAATTTGAAGTCCTCCGCTAGCTGTACCTCCTGAACATCCACTCATGTCTCTTGTACAGCGCTACAACGGAATAAAACAGGATTCTCACTGAACTAGCGCCAAGCTTTGTAGAGACAGACATATTTAACGCCTAGTGCTCGAAAATCACATACGCGAACTAGCTGCACAACGCACCTTAGTCAATCATGTCCGATTCCTGCTTCTGCACGACAGAGCCCCATACTAGCTGCACACGCTCAACATCCTCTGACTTCTTTGCACCACACACTTGCGCCACCACACTGCAGACTTGCGACCAAAACCCGTGAACAACGAATGTCAATCTGGCACGCACACTATCAAATCTCGAATTGACACTAGTCGCGTACATCCCACAGCGCTACATACGACGGGGTGAGAACTTTGCCACGTATGAGCTGGCTGCACGATACCTCCACCCAACCAAAGCTGCCTGCTTCTTCCCCCGAATCACAAGCCTCGCGATCTCTATACATCGTCAACAGAACGACGTGATTCGGAATCCCGCTATGCACGTCTGCTTATCGATTGCGCGAGAGAGGACGTGTTGAGCTTGTTGATCAACACCGAATTGCAGCTGCATCGGGTAGACGAACTTCTTTTGGGGTTTATCTTTTTCATACACCGAAGGAAAAGAGGAGATCAGTACAAAAAGGTCGCCACTTCCATTTCTATATATCATACAACATGTTGCCGCCAAGTCATCGAAAGAAAATGTGTCTTCTAATATAGAGCAACACGATCCAACAATGGTAGTGGTAGAAGTACGAAATTTCTCCAAAAACAAAAGGGGTAGTCGAGAGAAAAGGAAAATGAAAAAGAGAACTTATGCCATCCATCCATCCGTCCATCCCATCGATCCATGCTCGCTTGCTGCTCCGACCCCCAGAATGGAAAGCAAAAGAGTCGACAGCTCATCATACAACAGAGCCAGAGTGAAAATGAAGGGGAAGAACAAACCCACACGCATCAAATTACACACCACCAACGCCCACCACCTCTTTTCCCTTCTCTTTGACTTTTTCCTTCTTCTCGCCTTCTCCATCCTCACCCTCCAAATCAGCATCCGTACTGGATCGCAGGCCCTCCATTTCTAGCTTATCCTTCATAGCAACCCTTCTCTTTTCTTCTTCTTCACTCGCCAATTTTGCCAACGCTTCTGCGGTCAGCGGCTGCGGACTTCCGCCATCCTCAGCACCAATTCCGCCATCACTCTTCACTCCGAGTCCGATGCCCGCACCTAGAGTCTTTTCATCCAGATCGTCCCCTGGAAGCGGACTCAAAGGACTAATCGGCTCCAAGAATTCTCCCATATTCGTGTTCGTATCTCCAGGATTCGTCGTTGTGGCCGCACCGTCATCCGTCAGCGCGCCCCCGCCAACAGCACTGTTAATTTCCGGACCGAATTGCAATCTCAGAGCGGTTTGATCTTCGTCTTCTTCGAATTCGCCATCGTCTTCTACATCCTCTTCCTCTTCCTCGTCTTCTTCGGTAAGCCCCGGCATAGCCATCTCGACACTAGGTCTTCCTTGTCCAGACATCGAGCCACTCCTACTAGTGTTCACGGGAGTACGACCACCGGCAGGTGATGAGCCACCATGATTATGCATAGGTCCTTTGAATACGGAGCGTTTCCGCCTGGCAAATTTGGGGAGTCCGGGAGAAGAAGGCGCCGGAATGCTTCCAAACGCGTTGCGCGCTTCAGGAAAGCTGGTAGTGAGAAGAGACATGTCGGAAGGAGGGGGTCTTCGAGAGAAGCGCATACCGGATGGGATGCTAGCGGTGGGCGTAGAAGGGAGCACTTTGACTGAGCTGTGTGGTGATCGGCCAAGTCGGGAGCCAGAGGCTGAAGATAGTCCCGAAGGAGACGCAATGGAAGCGCTGGAAGTGCTCGAGGCTTTGGAATGGGAATGCTGATGTTTCGGCTTGTAGGTACTGCGTATTGACGACACTGATGAGGACGTGGACTTGCGACCGCGAAGACCAGCGGATGATCTGCGGTAAGATGAGTGCGGAGTCAGGGTATGGGGACTCAAGCTCGTCCGTTTTCCTCTCGCGCTTGCTCCGCTACCGGTAGAGGATGCGGTATTGATCCTGGGTCGGGCCTGAAACGTCTGGCTATTCCGCAACTCTGGCCGTCCATGTCCGATACTTTTCCTCCGTGCCGTCGCTGGACCAGTCGCCACACGGTGCAATTCGCGAAGATCGCCTTTCTCCTGAGTGGTCTTACCAATCGGCGCGATCTTTCCATTGGCTTGATGGTTCTTGTCTCCCTCATTCGGAGATTTGCCCCGTTTGAACGCCTCTCCCTTGAAAAGGTGCTTGACCCAGGCGAGTTGTTGTCGAAGAGGCGCCGCATAGATCTTGTTCTTCCGTTCTGTCGGCGGCACATACGAAGGGCTGAGCAAGTCTGGATTGTTAGTCACGACTCGCAACATACTCTGACTGCCCCTCGATGCCGTCCGGTGTGTACGTATTGACGCCCCATAGTCCTTAGGCGGAGGTCGTGGCCTACTGCGCGATCGACTGTTATCCGATGCGGTATGTGGTCTGGAATTGGCGGCGGAGCCCGGAGTGGGTGACTTTGTTTCCGTCACTTTGGGCAAATCTGGCGCTTGCAACGCACTGCCGTTGGTGCGTTCCTTTCGCCGGCCTCGCGAACGTGGCGAATCCAGCAGAGCGTTTTCTTCGCCCTCGTGAATCTCCCCAAGAAGAGCACTCTGCGCGAGAAGTCTGCCACTAGCAGCGCTCAGCCTTCGTATTGACTTCGCTTCGGCCTCGCGTTCCTTCCGTTTGCGTTCTCTCCTCTTCTCCTTTCGCTGCTCCTTTTCTAGCAGCAGCGCCCACCAACCTGCCAACGAGTCACAGCGCTGAGACAGCACATTCTCAATCACCATGTCGATATCGACTCCGGCGCTTCGCATTCGTTGTAGGACATCCTTCTCCAACTGTGTCGTGAACGGAGGTGGTTGCTGCAGCTTCAAAATCTCCTGTTGCTGCGGAGCATGTTCCGCGAGCCAAGGGTCGCGCAAGATGTCGCCCAGACTCGGCCTCAGTAGCGGTCGCTTTGATAGCAGCTTCTTGATCAGATCCTTGGCGCCTTCGGGCATGTGTTCCGGGTATTCAGGATCCTCCTTTAGAATTCTCCCTTTCGTTACATTATCATTGTCATCATCAAACGGCAATTCCCCGCACAGCAGGGCATAGAGAATGATTCCTAAACTCCAAACATCCACTTTCTCTCCCGCATATTTCTCCCCCTTGAGCATTTCTGGTGCGCTGTAACAGACCGTCCCGCACCATGTCTGCAAGTAGCTTGTTGAACCCTGGTATTCTCGTGTGAAGCCAAAGTCGACTAATTTGACATTTCGATGTTTGTCCAGGAGGATGTTCTCCAGCTTCAGGTCCCGGTGGACACAGCCCTTCATGTGCACGTAGTTCACCGCCCCGACCAATTGCGTAAAGATCTTTTGCACCTTCGCCGGTTCCATGCGTCCATGATTGAGCAGATAATTGTACAGCTCGTCGCCGGGACAAAACTCCAAGACGAGCCATACCAACGTCTCGGTCACGATGACCTCGTACAGTCGAGCGATGTGCGGGTGAAGGAACTGTCGGTGATGGTGTATCTCACGCGCGAGGTTGGCATCATCCTTCTTCGCGCTCTTGAGCACGACTTTGGAGCCATTGGTGAGCTTGTGCTGGGCGAGGTAGACTTTGCCGAAGCTGCCCTTGCCGATCAGACGTCCAAGGGTATAATTGCCCACGCTGTGGAGGTCCGAAGCGGAGAACTCGCTCAGGAGCGACTGGTATGAATTGGCAAGCTGTAAGAAGAGCACACACAGTCAGCGAATGCGGGAGAAGTGGGTATGCATGTAGGTAGGCAGGCAGGCAGCAAGGGAAGGGTGGAGGCATGCAGGGAGCGGAGCGGAGAGGAGAGGGAGCGAGGGCGAGGGAGGAGGGCGTGCCTTGTCTCTGCGTTCCTGGACGGCCTTGTCGGTCCTGGGCGGTGGCATCGATGGTGGTGGGAGGCAGCCCGTATTTGCTCGAGTATCGTCGCGAGTGCCAATGCCGCGCCCAAAGTCTATCCGCGCCGCCGAATGGGGCAAGTGAACGAGGAGGTCCGGG
>ANSM01000040.1:0-10534 GCA_000347735.1 Cercospora canescens BHU | reverse complement strand
GCGAAGGAGATGGCGCCGCCGCACCGTCACCAGTTCGCTGGGCGGCATTGCTAAAGCCGCGCGTTCGCTGCTGAGCGGGACTGCTTTGCCGGAGTCGAGCGATCAGGTCGACGTAGTCATCCAGCTCAACTCGTCTTGAGCTATCGAGCTCGACCTCCTTCAGCGCCTGTCGGACCACATCGTAGGGCTGTCGCTCGCTGTTCTGGGCTGACTTGATCGCAGTGCCTTCGTCGACATAGCCCTTGTCATCGACGTCGAGCTTGCGGAAGGCGTCGGAGAGGCCGTAGATTTCCGCCTGCGGAAACTGAGGATATTTCTTCTGCAGCTTGAGGACGTTCATGGCGGGCGAGGTGGGGGGGAGGGGTGGAGCGGAGGGTGAGAGAGGGTCGATGGCGGGAGGACAGTTGAAGTATGTAGTCGTGGGGAGTCGGGCACCAAAATTGCCGCCTGACGACGCGCAATGGACGATACGCAGCTGGCTGGCGTGTTGTGAGACGGGCAAACAGGCAGGCACACAGCCCACCTCGACCTTGCTGCTCTTTTCCCCACGTCATCCGCCAAGACTCGCCTGTGCCAGCGCCGGAGTATCCCCGAACGCCTCAATGCCCAAAGTTCCGCCCACGATGGCAAGAATAGCACTTCGCTGGACGACGACAGCATCACTAGTCTGGCTAAAATGTCCATCACCGTAGGCGCACCTCAGCCCTTCACCATCTCCGTCCCCGACTCCCAAATTGAAGCCATCAACTCCAAGCTCGCCAATGCAACATTTCCCAACGAGCTCGAAGATGCCGCCTGGTCTATGGGTGCTCCCCTAGCAGATGTCAAACGTCTCGCAAATCATTGGCATCACAACTTCTCCTGGCGGAATGCGGAGAAGCAGCTCAATAGCTATCCGCAATACACTGTCCCCGTCAAAGTCCCCAACTTCGAAGAGCTCGAAATTCACTTCATCCATCAACGTTCTAAACGAGACAATGCCATTCCTTTACTCTTCATCCACGGCTGGCCGGGCTCGTATGTTGAAGTGTTGAAACTTCTCCCCCTCTTGACGGACCCGCAAGATCCTCACGTTCCAGCCTTTCACGTCGTAGCCCCCAGTCTTGCGGGCTACGCATGGTCTCAGTATCCTTCGCGGAAGGGCTTCGGACTCAAACAGCACGCCGAGGTGCTCCATGGAGTCATGAAGGCGTGTGGCTATGAGAGCGGTTATGTGTCACAGGGCGGTGATTGGGGAGGCTTCCTCTGTCGATTGGTGTCCAAGTTGTTTCCTGAAAGCGTCAAGGCTGTGCATACGAATTTCCCCGTGCATCAATTTCCGAAACCGTGGAAGAACCCGATTTCTTTTGTGCAGGCTATCGGAGGGATCGCCTTGTCGAGTCAGATTCGAGGCGATTTGGCCCACACGCAGAAGGTGAGTTTTATTGGAGGTGGTTCATGGAAAGATCCCCCAATGTTGACGTTGTGATAGTATGTCGCAGAAGGCGACGGGTACCTCAAAGAACAAGACACAAAGCCGCAGACGCTGGGCTACGGCTTGACTGATTCTCCCGTTGCCCTTCTAGCCTGGATCTACGAGAAGCTTCACGGTAATCACGAGCACTATTCCGTTTCCAGATCATATGCTAATACCGTGCCAGACTGGACAGATTCCTATCCCTGGACCGATGACGAAGTTTGCACCTGGATCTCTATCTACGCTTTCTCACGCGAAGGTTCTTCAGCTAGCACACGGATCTACTACGAATCCGCGCATCCTGTTGGCGACGGAGCTGTCAGCAGAATGGATGTGATCAACATGCATATTCCCAACGTGCCCCTCGCGCTGGCATATTTCCCGCAAGAAATTGCCAGGCTGCCAAAGTCGTGGGCCTGGAGTAATGGTCCGATCGTGCAGCAGACAACCTTCGATGTGGGTGGGCATTTTGCTGCGTTCGAGGTTCCAGAATTGCTAGCTGGAGATTTGAGGAAGTTATTCGGGGCCGGAGGACCTTGCGAGGGTGTGGTGAAGGGCAAGAAGGGATTTTGAAGAAAATCAGCAATGCATGTTAGATGTATGGAGCAACGGAACAGTACGCCAGCACACATTTCCACGTCCATTTCAGGCGCATTTGTCGTGGATCATGTTTAGTTGGCCCACGTAATTGTCTTCAATCGCACCCACTCCTTCAATCCTTCTTCTCCATTGAACCTGCCGAATCCAGACTTTTTCGCTCCACCATGTGGTAAACCTGTCTCATCGTGCACGCTCATGGAATTGATGTGCACCGCCCCGGTCTCAATTTGTCTGGCAATCCTCAATCCCCTCTGCAGATTGTCGGTAAACACCGCCGATGCGAGCCCGTACTCTGTATCATTCGCGATCTGAATCGCTTCCTCGTCATTTTCAACGATGAACAGACTCACTGTTGGTCCGAAGGACTCCTGGTAGTAGAGATCGGAATCTTTGGACACATTTTCGATGATGACGGGACGCATGGCGGTGGCGAGACTTCGTTTGTCGTTGACATCGCCATATAAGGCTTTGGCGCCTTTGGTGATGGCATCAGATAGGAGGGCTGCGTTGCGTGCTACGGGTGCTTTGTCGACCAGGACGAGACCATTTTGGTCGGGAAAGATTTGATCGATTGTGGCAGAGAGGACTTGTCGGAACTCGTCGGCGATCTTGGCATTCACGAGAATGCGTTCGGTCGACATGCAGATTTGGCCGGAATAGAGGAAGGAACCAACGCAGCATTGCACTGCGGCGGTTTGGAGATTCGCGTCTTCGCAGACGATGGCGGGCGCTTTGCCGCCGAGTTCCATGAGTGTGGGTTTGAGGTGTTTGCCAGCGAGGCTAGCGACGATGGAACCGACAGCCGTGCTTCCGGTGAAGTTGATTTTGCGGACTGTGGGGTGCGCGACGAGGGTGCTAATGATTTCGGGCCCTGTTTCGCGGCTGTGCGTAATGGTGTTGAGACAGCCGGATGGGAGGCCAACTTTGTGGAAGATGTCCATCAACACCCACATTGACCCGGGACCTTTTTCGCTGGCTTTGACAACGACTGTGTTCCCCACTGTGACATTGTCAGCGGTGAAATATCTCGGGTCAGTGCGGTTGAGACTTACTGGCCAAGGGTCCGAGAAAAGATCGCAATCCAAGGATACAAGGGCAGTTCCACGGAGCGATGGCCACGACGACACCATAGGGCTCTTTCACCACCATGGCACTTCGATTCTCGTCCAGCATATCGGGAACAAAGCCTTGGCCGGAGGCTGCCGCGATGAGGCCCGCGCAGCTCTTCAACGACTCCAAAGCATCGTTGAAGTCAAACGCGAAATACATATCGGTCGAGGCTACTTCTTGATTGGCGAAATGCCAGAGCTCATCTTTCCTGCGGACCATCTCATCTGCCGCTTTCAGGAACAGGTCTCGACGGACACCTGGCTTGGTCTTGCTCCATGCTGGGAATGCTTTCTCAGCCGCTGCAACTGCAGCATTGCAGTCTCCCACGGAGGCGGAGGAGGCCTTGTACAGTACGTTGCCCGTTGCCGGCGCTACGAGATCGAAAGAGCTGGCGGTCTGTACTTGTTGTCCGTCTCGCCACAGGGGCACGGTCCAATCTTGGCCTGGAGGGGTGAAGGCGCTGCCGTTTGATCCGTTAGTGGCCATATCGTTAGTTTCTGCTCCTTGTAACACGGCTCGTGATGCGATGAAGGACTCTATGGACTTGAGATGAGGAAATGGCTGTCCCGTCTACTTATCCTTTGAATCGACGCGAATTCAGCGCGACATCAGTCTTACCGCACAGCACTCCCGAAGCGCCTGAAGGAGCTACTTCACAGCTCATCATGCACCGCCGCCAACACTGGGCGGGGTACGTCGGAATGCACGTGATCGTCGCGAGGCAGCGGAGAGAAGTTTGCAAGAGGTGTTTGTTGCTGGGAGAAATTGGATTTGGATGACCCTCGGTCGTGCGGAGTCAGCAATGTGCACGGTCCGAGAACTCCACCTCTCCCCCTCTGGCGACGCCAACAGTTCAATGCACCTCTATCAGCAGCACAAGAGCCTCGCTTCTACCACGGCTCCATTGGAAGAGGCACCGCCTGCCTTATCGCAGTCTGACGGCGGCCTTGGTGCCTGACGACCGCACATGTCGCATCAGCAGCCCGACCATAAGCAGAGTAGGCCCGGCTCGCTGCGTGATTTCGACTGAAGGCACCGTGTCTCCATAATTGTGCAACGTCGCACCGCACCTCCTTATATGTGCTTCTTGTCCATAGCGGACAATTACACCGGATATCCCCAAGCCGCTCATATCCGAAATCTCCTCTCCCATGCCACGCCCAAAGGTGCGGCAACACTCTTCGTTCTCTGCATCCTTGCCGTATGTCAGCTAATCATGGTCTCATAGGTCAAGCCACAGGATCGGTATGCCCACAGTCTGCTGAGAATTCTAATGTTCTCGGCTGACCATCATCTGCAGACAGAGATCAGCACGTGCTTGTGTCCCTTGCAAAGCATCCAAGATTCGATGTGATGCTGCCACTCCGTGTGGACCATGCCTGAAGCGAGAGCGAATCGATGCTTGTGTTTATCTCGAATCTTCACGGAAACGACAAAAGACGTCTCCTTTTCCCACCCCCAGCGTAGAAGACGCTTCTCCACAATACGACTCACGCCTGGAGGAGGTATCACAGACCGCTCGACATGGCAGATCTAAGAGTGCCGGAGAGCCTGTGGCTCCTACTGCCAATATGCAAGCAACTAATGGAGCCAATTCGCGTGCGCCAACAGGGACGGGCACGCACACCTCACCCAGTAACACTCCAGAGCCGGGCAAAGATGCTTCGCGGATGACCCAAAGTCGCATGTTGTTGAGCTCCAAGGGCGAGAAGCGTCAGTCAGAACATTGAGAACGCAAGTCTCACATACATTGTGCTAATGCCTGGCAGTGTATGTTGGCGAAAATGCATCGCTTTCCTTTCTGCACTTTCTGCGAAGGATCCTCAAAAAGTACATGGGACCTTCGGCCTTCACCGAGAACCAATTCAAGGACAACATGCTGGAGATCGAAGTGCCACGCGACGAGAGCCCTGTCATCACTGATTTGTCTCGAGGTGACAAATTTGCCTTAGTGCAACTCTACCGCGAAGCCGTACGTCGCTTCTCCAGGCTCTACACTTTTATGCTGATAAGCTGACCAACGTCCAGTCAAGCGGCATATTGGACTTGTTCACTGTTGCAGAAATACATGGCTTCTTGGATCGACACAACGCACTGAGCCCGAGCATCTTCATCAAGGTGGAGGACAAGAGAGCTCGAGCTGAGCAAGCCATGTTGAACATGATGCTCGCCATCGGGCATCAGTGTCGTGGCCAAAATCCGTTCGATTCGCACAACGCTACCCGCTCGTTCAGTTGCGCTCAGAAATATGCCTTTGAAGGCTTCCTTTGCGATCCCAGCCTGGACATGGTTCGAGTATTCCTACTCATGGCTTTCTACATGCTTGGTGCTTGCCATCGGAATGCCGCATTCATGTACCTAGGCATAGCCTCGAAATCTGCATGTGCTCTTGGACTGCACAGGAAAGATCAGTACAAAGGACTTTCGACGTCGGAGTGTTTGACCAGATGGCGGACATGGAAGAGTCTGCTCATCCTCGACACCATAGTCTCTTCGATCCTGGGACGACCTGGAGGCTTGCCGTCCATGCGACCCGAGGACGATTCAGCCTACGACGGAGACGGTGAGGTTGGCGAATTTGACAAGCCGCGCTGGATTGCATCAAGAGCCGTTTTCGGAATTTGCTCGCACATCATCGAGTTAGAGCAACAGCTCGGCAGCGGGCAGAGTATGGATTCGAAAACTGCAGATGCCTTTCTACAACGCCTTCGAAAGTGGAACGAATCGGTTCCAGCCCAGCTGCGACATTTTGCCAGCCTCAAGGAGAGCATTCTTGGCGCAGCTGATCGAGAGCTGTTCATTGGGTCAGCGCATGTGGCTTGCTCATACTACTTCACCATCATACTCGTCACGCGCCCCTTTTTGATCTCACATCTGATATCACAAATACGCAGACGAAGACGACCTAGCGTGGACAAACTGGAGCAATCCTCTGCCGTATCAGATCTGGCACAAGCTTGCATAGACAGTGCAGTCTACATGGCGAAGACGGGTTACATGGCCATCAATTCTAGCATTCTGTCGAACAACATGTGTCTGCTCAAGGCCTGGATGTTCGCGGCGGGGCTGCTGCTCGGCTTCTCCATGTTTGCGCAATCCGAGCCCGTCCCAGAAGTCGACACGGCATTCGCGCACGCCATCGCAGTGCTGGAGCGGCTGGCAATCGTATCGCCACAAGCACGCCATTATTACGAGATCCTCAGCACTTTTTCAGACGCGGTCGCTGCGCGAAGAGAGCAATTGGGTCGTGAACGTCGAAAGAAGAGCAATCAATACGTCAGTCAGTTGTTCACCGCGGATTTTCATGATGGAACTGCTGCGGTGCCGACGTACACAACGCCGTCTTCAGGGCCCAGCAATGTGGATCTTAGTGCTGGTGGAAGTGCGGGATTGGATGGAATGATGGGATTTGATTTTGACGCGAGTAGTCTTGACAGCCTTTCAGCGTCGTTTCCTGAGCAGACTGACGGGAGCTGGACGGCAGATCCCCTTTTGAGTGACAACTTGTATATTGACTGGGAGTCGCTGTGGCCGATGGATGGGATGGTGATATGATATGATGGGGAACAAATGTAAAGATGTCATGACCGAAGCTATGCGGGCTTTCATGCCGATGATTGCAGTCCTTCTTCACGTGGGATTGTAGCTGCAGCTCTGTTCTATTGTCGAGCACCCATCACCTCATCTCGCTGCTTACAGCAATACCTACTTGAACGGAGTCGACCAGACTCACAGCCGAAATTTTATATGTGCGAGGCAAAATTTAGCAGAAGTAGTAATGGAAATTTATGGTATCTTTTCTACAAAATCCAACAAATCGCGCTCAACGCTCAGCCACGATAAAGTGTGTACAACCTTTTCTGCTTGCCCCTAGTGTGCAGCAACTGGAACCCCATTTGTCTGAGGCGCCAATCCATTCGGCTTGCTAATTTGTCCCAAAGACTGCGGCCATTGCTGTGGCCACTTGGTCTTGATATCCTCGCGCATGTCATAGCTGTTCATCTCCGTGATGGTCAACTTGTTCTGCTCATCCTTGACCTTGTAGAGAGGATTATCCGTGTTATCCGAGAAGCCGATGCGCTCGTGGATGTTCTCTCGTGCACGGGCTGATGCGGCTTGGACTTTGGACGCGCGGGGGTGGCGGACACGCTCGTAGAGTTGGAGTGCTTCCTCGATGCTGCCGGGGAAGAAGTCTTTTTGGAAAACAAGGCCCAGCGCCGCGGAATCTTCGAGGGCCATGCAGGCTCCTTGGCTTTGGTCAGGCATCATGGGGTGGGCGGCGTCGCCCATGATGCAGGCTACGCCTTTTTGCCAGTGGGAGTAGGGCTCGTGAACCCAGAGTCTCCAAGGGCGGATCTCTTTGCCGATGGCGAGGTGGTTCCTGACGCCGGTATCGAGGTCTGGGTAGGGTGCAAGGAGCTCGTCGACAGAGCTCTCGGCATCCCACTTTTGTTCTGTAAAGTCTCCCTTTTCGCGTGGGAAGAAGCAGTAGTATGATAGGAGACTGCCGCTGTTGCAAGGCGAGAGGACGATCTTGTTCCAGCTGTGGTGTCCACCCCAGTATTCGATGGCGCTGTTCTTTGAAAAGTCTTCGTACCCTCTTGCCACGGCGTCCTTGGTCATGACGTTGGCGTGTAGGCAGCTAGAATCGGCAGGTCGCTTTTCCACTTGGATACCGATGAGCTTGCGGATTTGAGAGCCAATGCCGTCAGCACCGATGACAACATCGTGCTCAGCCACGATCCCATTTGCGAATGTGATTCGTCCTGTTGTTGTGTCGAGATCGACGCACTAGAACGCTATCAGCTGTGTCTGGCTATTGTCCAGTGGAGCACGGCTTACCTTGTGGTTGACAACGAGCTTGACTGGCTGGCCAGCACCCTCTTCTTGAGTCGCACAGTCCATGAGCATCTTGTGCATGTCCTGCCTGTGGAACATGTAGTATCTGCAAATACGTAGTCAGCGGCAGCTCCTTTCTATTCGACCGTGTGCCAACCACTTACGGGTTGCCCCACTTCTCCTCGTAGTCTCCAAGGTCATAGACGCTCACTGGCTCACCGGTCTTCCAGTCGCGGTTGATGAGCTTGCGAAGATAGACGCCATCACCCTTTTCAATGTCGACATTCCACTCCCGCAACCACTTCATGCCGTTTGCTGCGCAGGATATCGATGCACCGACCTCGCCGGCATAGTCTGCTCGCTCATAGATGGTGACATTGTGGCCTGCTCGCCTGAGTGCGATGGAAACTGCAACGCCGCCGATGCCGCCGCCGACAACTGCGATGTTGAAGGGCTTCCAGTTTGATCCAGGCTGAGGCATGATGTGCTGCTGACTTTGGACTGATCCGATCCGATGTGAAGGTGTTGATGGTACCAAGGATTCGGAAGGTCTTTTTGTATTTTGTGCTGATTCAATCTCTTGGTACTTGTGATTTGTGTTGTTCGTGTGGATGATGATTGCCCATCGACGGTCTCTGCAGACGTCTAATATCCATTTCTTCTTCCATCATGACAGCTCCAACCAGTGTAGCTCTATCAAGCCTGAGCCGTGCGATAAGGTTGCAGTGTCGCTGGATGTTCAGTAGCCGTGGGCGAGACCAAGCAAAAGTGCTCGGATCGAGCACCTTGCGCTGCTGACCCAACCTCCGCCAGGCACATGTCGCAGACGGGCCGCTGATAATCGCCGCGTCCGACAGAACCTCTGCTGCATCCGAACAGCAGGGGTGCTCTTCCATCTGCGGGCCTAGCCGCTGAGGAGTTTCGGAACTTGGCTGGGAGCTCGGATTCTGAATGCGGCTGGATGCTTGATGAGCCAACGCTGACCACCCTGTGAGCTGGAAAATCGGAAGAGCTCTAATGCCACTGTTGGTGCACAACTTTCCCATCTTCCATCCTCTTGCCTCCCCGCTCGCCTACAACCTGTCCAACGAGAAGCAATCAGCTCAACAGAGAATACAGTACAAGCCATGGCGACAAACGGAACGAGCAAGCAAGATGTCGGCCTCAACAAGGAATGGACTGAACAAATTGTCAACTCCATGGGCCCAAAGACTGATGCCCGTCTTCGAGAAGTCATGGGACCGCTGATTCGCCACATCCACGACTTTGCGCGAGAGGTCAATCTTACTGTCGATGAATGGATGGCGGGTGTCCAGCTCGTCAACTGGGCTGGTCAAATGAGCAATGAGAGAAGAAATG
This sequence comes from Cercospora canescens BHU, assembly GCA_000347735.1. Classification (NCBI taxonomy): domain Eukaryota; kingdom Fungi; phylum Ascomycota; class Dothideomycetes; order Mycosphaerellales; family Mycosphaerellaceae; genus Cercospora; species Cercospora canescens. The sequence continues at coordinate 1,170 of ANSM01000040.1, read as the reverse complement.
AAGGCCAACTGCTTTGTGACGTGATTGGACTTGAATCGTTAGTACTTCCAGTCATATGGCATGGAGCTCCATTGCTAATCAGAACCAGACTGGTGGACGACATCACAGTACGCAAGGCGGCCGCCGCAGATGACGCCGCCACTGCCTCTGCCATTCTTGGCCCATTCTTCAGACATGACCACCCAGTCCGGGACTTCGGTAGCACAATCACTTTCAACACTCCTCAAGACGCCCAAGTGGCTTATGTCCATGGCGTTGTCACCGATGCGAAGACCGGCAAGCCAATCCAAAATGCATCAGTTGACGTGTGGCAGGCCAGCACCAATGGTACTTCTTGCGCCGCAGTGTTGTCCAGAATAAGTCACTGATGAGAAATAGGCCTCTATGAACAACAAGACCCGGACCAAGTAGAGCACAATCTGCGAGGGAAATTCTTCACAAACGCCAATGGCGAATATGCCTTTTACTGCCTCCGACCCACCCCATATCCTGTAAGTCTCTGTTGTTCGACAGAACATTACGGCTCCCACTTATCACATACAGGTGCCCTTTGACGGCCCGGCAGGCAAGCTCCTGCAGCTCATGGATCGCCACCCATACAGACCAGCACATATCCACTACATTGTACAACACGAAGGCCACAAGCCGATCACCACGCAAATCTTTGATGCCGAATCGAAGTATCTGGACGATGACTCCGTTTTTGCAGTCAAAGATTCGCTTGTTGTCAAGTTTGAGCCCCGGAAAGGTGATGCCCAGGCAGAATGGCAGCTTGAATATAATGTGGCCTTGGCCAAGGATGATGAAAAGGGAGTTGGCAACACGCCACAGGTGTCCTCTGGTGCTGGCGCTTAGATCACCTGGAACATTTCGTAATGACAGAATAATTGACGAATCCCATTACTGTCCTCATGTTCCTCGGTGTGCGGTGATGGCTTCACTGCAACATTCTCCAGAATGGATATGCACAATGAGGTTGGTGATTCTACGGGTCGGACGTGCATCCGCCATGCATGTTTGTCAGCAGAATCAAAGGCTAACGTGTGTGATAGGCATCCGTATCAGACACGTATGTGTATCAGGCCAAATCAGGCCAAAATTCGAGATTCTAGAAATGCAATATCTCGACAACGCGTAGGTGTATCGCCTTGCCGATACAGATTTACGAAA
>ANSM01000038.1:0-19183 GCA_000347735.1 Cercospora canescens BHU | reverse complement strand
GATCCGAATCCGGGGCGGGCGGTTTCTCGGCCTTTCGTCTGGGCGGCGCAATCATCACTGCGCCCGACGGCCGGTGGCGAACGAAAGATGGCTGATGGCTTTGACGGGCCACACACACACACACACACTTGTCACAGATTTGCCGTCTGCTGCCTGCCGGGACGGATAGGTCAGCACCGCCAAGCCATCACTCCATTGGCCCACCATCTTGTGCCGCAGGCGGCAGGGTTTGCAGAATTGAGGTGTTGTGACCACGCAAGATCTTCACCACTGCGAAACACGAGAGACGTGCTCCCTACCAATCCAGACATTCCATCCGCCTGCCCCCACCCAGACCGGGCGAGCCATGGCAACTGTGTCAATTCACGTAAGCGCCTCGTCTCGCCATCCGACGGACGGTGTGAATCACGCCAAAATGTCGCTGGTGCTCCCGCCTTCCTCACCTTCTTACCCCCATCTCAGCCGGCGGCAAGCAAGGACGAGATGCATGTGATGAGTGCGCTCGAGCCTTGAGAGTGACAGCGACGCCAAGTCCAGACACATTGGTGGCATGTAGCAAAACTATCGTACACACCACGCGAACCCAACTCCTCCAGGCAGTCGGAACGTGAAGCACGAATAACCGAATCCAAATCGCCAAGTCTCATTCTTCATAGACACCACACGTGCCACGTCCTCACTCCCGATTCATCAGAAAGGGACACTCATCCGGAGCCATCTTGCTCATCTCCTCATGTGTCAGTCTGGTCTCCTCGGTCTCCGATCCAGCCGCCACAGCTTCGCCAGCCTGCGGCCCGACCTTCGTCTCCGTGTCCTTGGAATGAGGATGCACTTGCTCGGCTGGACCCTCCAGGTGTTTGTCGACGTCGTCATATGTGCCAGCGGCCTTTGACTCATCCATGACCTTGCCACGCGTGCCCGCTATGGCCACATCTTCCTCGCGCCCGGTGATGGACGATGAGTACATGGAACGCGGAACACGCTCGTCGCCAGCCAGACTCGCAGCTGCAGCCGAACTTGAGCCTGGCCATTCTGATGGGGGAATGACTGCTGTCTCGGCCTGAGCATTTGATGCGGGCTTCTCGAGCTTTCTGTCGTCGCCTTGGGCGGCTGCGCTGTCGACGATGCCTTTCGCGCTGGGACCACCTTGTTCCAGCGACAGTCCAGTGATGCCCACTGTGAGTGGTCTGGAAGGCGTCTGCTGTGTCGTCGTCGCTGATTGGACTGTCTGTCCCATGTAGACATCGTTGCTGTCATCGTTCTGAACTGTGTGCGGCAGCTTCTCGGCAGCTGTAGATCCGGGATGCTCTTTGATATCCGACTTGTGATCAGTCGTTGATGATGCCATCTGGGTGGCCGCTGCGCTATCTGAATCTACGTCCAGTGCAGTCTCGAGATCCACCTTGCGATTCATCGTCTGTTTGTTGACGATGCCTTGGGGTGCGATTTGTCGAAACATCTCCAAAGGATCCATCCACGTCTGGACAGCGCGGAGACGTACTTTGTCATCAACTTCTGCGACGGTAACGCCTTCGATATCGATGATGCCGCCGTGAGCCTTGGCTGTCACCTTTTCTCCCTTGCTAGTGCTTGTCAGTCATGATTCTTGACGTTCACGGGCGAACGAGGTTACGCAGACTCACTCATTGAAGCCGACATAGTCTATGAGATTGTCAGATGATCCTCGATTTCACGTCGCGCAAGCGTTGCTCTCCAGCCATGCTTACCACTTTTCATCGTTCCCCAATGTCTCCATCGAAAGGCAACCCTTGGTGGCCCGCTGTAAACTTCCAATACCTCCCACGCAAAGGTGGGCATCATACGTTTGAAGGTCTTGTGGCTTGAGGCAAAGTCCGAGTTTTCTGGACTGTAGTATTCGTTCGGGGCAATGATGCCATTATAGGTGCCGACCTGGAGGGCGCCTCGTCAGTCTATGGAAGACAGAAATTGCAGTATGTGTCACAAACCTTGATCATGTGCTCTGCTGACCTACTTGACGTTAATTTTATGAGACACACTATGAGAGGCTGCGACGCTCACTGTGGTGGCCCTCCACCCATCGCAAAAGAGTAGTTCTCGTGATCGATGGTTCGCCAGTCCGAAAGACGTGGCTTGAATGATGCTTCGACCTCCCAGTTCTTAACCAGGTTCTCTACCATTTCCTCGAGACTGCCGGCGGCATGATTCATTGTCTTCCCTGTGCCATCGTCGTCAGAGATGTGATCAGCGTCGCAAGTTGGATCGCCAGGAATATGTGGACACGTGGAATCGCGACGAGTCGAAGCAATGGTCGAGTGTCCACAGTAGTGGATGACTCGGCGCATGTCTGGGTGCCCGCGTGATTGCTTGGTTCCCAGATTATCAAAGTCTGGCGCTCGTGTAATGGCGGATGGGATATGGGGGCCACGTGGAGCATCCAGCCGCGTGCATGAATAAGCCGATGCTGTGAACCAGCGAATTGACAGGCATCACAAGCGTGAAAATCAAAAGGCTGCCAGAACATCCACTGACCTTCAGCCCACACCTTGCGTGTCTTTGAGTAGTCTGGTGCCCTGCCATAGCGCCATTGAACGCCTTCGTCTCCAAAGACAGCATTTGGCGAAGCAAGATAATCGGGAACCTTGGGCAAGTCTTGACGATTTTCGGGCTCCGCAGAGCTAGACTTGCAATCTTCGCTCGCCATGGGGAATCTTGACAATGCGACAGCGTAATGATGATCAGCTCGTCAAAGAATTCCTTGTCAAAAGTAGAGAAGATGTCGCGAAGACGTTTGAGAAGAACGGCACGAGTGGTTGAGAGGGGCTGCATTTATGTTTGCGGCAAGAACGTCACGGCACGCCTTCGCGTATGCCACGGCGCCATAGTCCGTTGTCACAGGCTAGAGCAAATGCACGACCAGGACTCTTGAGCGGTAGCTGTGGGTATTGGCGGGCACCCGCTGCCAGTCGACCGGTAATCCTTGAGTCCCAGTATCGCGTGAGACCCTCTGGTCGCGTGTAACGCGGATTGTGCTGTTATGTCACGGAAAATTCGAGGGCTGCTATGCAGGTGGAACCGCATTGGGAAGGATCAAATCTCCTGTGGCAGCAAACTTGGCAAACGCCATCGCTGTTTGTGCTTGCACAGTAGACCGCAGCAAACGTCTTTGAGACGATTGTAGCTAGGGCGTTCAAGGCGCGCGCGCTATTGTCGGTGCCACAAGTCAAGGCGTTCTGGTATCCAAGGAATTGCCGTTGATCGTTCGGTGAGACGGGGAGGACTGCAGTGTCAAACATGCGCCACCCTAGTTGTGCAACTCTAACACGTGGGAGGAAGGGGCAATCGGCAGCGCGGCCTAGGCTTAGCCGCCATGATTGTGGTTACGCGACACAAATATACAAGCAGGACTTATGCACGGTCTCCGAATAGATCTCGGGGCAGACTCACCAGCCTGCTTGATCTGGCTCGCTTCCAGATTAGATGAGACGCGCCAGTGGAGATCCTCATGAAAAGTGTCGGCGTCGTGTAACATGAATCCCTGCAACAGCGTGGCACTCGTCTCTGTGCAGATTTTTGGCTGCTATCAAGCAACCGATGCAGAGGCAAATGCGGCATGCGGCGCGGACGCGCCTATTCTCAGCTGTCAGGCCACACAACTTCTGATCACATTCGGTCTGCTTTCGGAGACGCAGTCGCTTAGCGTTCCATCTTGCCCAGACCTCTCAACAGAAGCTTCATGCCGAGCCGACAGACTAGATCGGCTCCCGCTGCTTGCTGCCGCTTCAGCCTTAACGACCAGGAGCGAGCCGTTTGCCGTCACGCAACTCCCGCATGGCACACGTTGCGACAAATGGCTCGAAATCGGACATTAGTACATTCGTCGCGCTCAGAAATCGTTCAATCTTTCGGCAAATATTTACACCGAAAGCCTTGACCATGGTAAAAGCCCGTGTAGGTTGGCGATGTTGCTGTCGGAATTTCCCTCACAATACGATCGGCGCCATGTCATCAGCCAAAGATTGGGACAGAGATCAAGCGGCGATGCGTTTGCTGACTGTTGCGGAAGGTTCGCTTCCGTGACCGCTTGATCTATTACACCCGAAGACACGCATGAAGTTAAGCCCAACGTTCTGTTGGGGGCCAATGCGAGCTGCAGCCATGAGTCTCGTTCGCGCCGCTCAAGTGTCCATGGTCAACAGTTGTGCCTGCTCCAGTTCGAGCTTCGGCGCGCTGCCAATCGCTTCGAGTAATCTGCATACTGAGCCGAAATATGTTGTTTGTGTGCTGCTGGCGAAGGTCTGCTCTGTCGGCCGCGTTCCGCCTCGGTCTCGCTCTGCCAAGTATTGGCGCTCGTCTTCGACGCTAGGTGCACAATGCTCGACTCATGCAGAAAGCACCAGCAAATGTCCAGTGCGCAACCGTGACCTCGCATTACTGAATCGGGAAATACAGCGTCTTTGGTCCTGCAGAATCGCACAGTCCGGGTTAGGCAGTAGCAAGGCCCTCAACCTCCAAGCATGATGGCCCTGATCGACTGAAACCGTGCCCTGGCCAGCTGCAATGCCAGCTGAAGGGTTTGCCGACCTGCGTGCTTTCCGCCACTGATCTCCAGCTTCGCCATGAGCTGGCCATTTTCATCATTTGGCTGTATCGTGATCGTCAAGAATTGAGTGCAGTTCTCCTCCTCGAATGCATCAGGATCAGCCAGTAGCCATGTCCGTGTGTTGCTCAGGGCCTTTAGTGGTGAAGCGGTTGTAAAGACGCCAAATGTCGTGATGCAGGGCAGATCATGAATCTGAAGCGACCGCGCATCAGAGTACAATGGCGAACATACCACACACTCTCTGTCGGGATCCCAGCGCGCACTCGGCAGCCGAGTGTCATGCAGTGCAGCAGAGACTGCCAACCAAGCAGCGTCCAGTGCGTTGCCGTCCAAAGCGAGGCACAGTATGTCTACGTACAACGTCCAAAATGCTTTGGTCACCGTCTTGCCGGCCTCGTCTGTCGTCTCGCCGTCGCTGGCAGGCTGCAAGTATTCAATGCGAAGGTCGTTTACGTTTATGGCGCCGGAGTCGTTCAGGACGAGGGAAATGCGATAAGACAGCGACTGCGCAACTGACCCTGGCGCGTTGCCTGGAAGGTGAGCTGCAGAGCAGCCCGTGCTGAGTTCCAGATTCGGCACGATGAGGCCTAGGTGCTCGATAATCCCGTCCCCGTCAACATCCTCGCCGGGCGGACTGGGGATGTCGGAGGCGAGGAGAATCTCAGCACGGACCCCGCAAACAACAGCAGTGTCTCCAATGCGAACCACTGCACTGCCATTGCTATGTGACAAGGACCCGGTGTTGACCGTAGGTGTGCGAAATTCTTCGGGCGACCTTCCGCTCGGTCGTGTTGGTGTGGGTAATGTGAGATGGGAAAGTAAGAACGGCTTCGGCGCCAAGCTTGAGAATGTATCTCTTGGGAAGGTCAGACCAGGAGCGACGTCTGCTGCGTCCGCCATGCTGCGTGTCGTATCGTGGTGGTAACACGCGAGCGGTGCCAACATACCAACGCGCAAGTTTGACAAAAGTTTAGCAATCCGAATCCGAAACGGGCCCGCTTTTTCTTTCCCAAGGCCAAGCTGTGCAAGGACAAACCGTTGTAGAATCTCACCTTGCCAACGTCCGTCTGGCGAACGTTATGCGCTTGATCTCCATCAAGCGCGAGCATATTCACCGACGCCAATTCTGGCATGTTGGGAATCTCATCGATGCTGTTTGGTGTGCATACCTTGTCGTTTTTTTTTTGGCTGCAGTGCGTTTGTCGCTCAATACGCAGTAACGTTACTCGGTCTTGTGGATTCAACCGATCATTTATGTCCACCGATAGTCTGCTTCTACAACAGCGGAGCGGATCTCGTAGGGCACTAACATGGAGACATGCTCCCGTCGTGCAAGTTTTGCCTATGACGTTGATCACGGATCTTACTGCGCGACATCTGCACCTCACGCCGTGACGCTCCGCTATCTCCATCAGCACATCGAAATTTGATATCTACCCACGGCATGCGGCACAAATACCACAGACATACATCGTTCACTGCTATGGAGGATAATCATATCTACCAGTACAGCCTGCTCAATGCATTAATGAGTGGCATCTGCGAGACAGGCATCACTGCGACGAAGCTCGCTAGCAAAGGCAACCAGGGTCTGGGCACCTTCGCACGCATGCAAGGCGAACTCTTGTTTCTCGATGGCAAAATTTATCAACTGCAAGCGGGCGGTCAGACCCGAGAAGCAGACGAGACCGACCAGATCCCTTTTGCGGTCAGCACATACTTCGTTCCCGAACAGACGAATTGCGTGGACGTCCAAAACAAGGATGATATTGAGAGCACATTGAATGGCTTCAACGATCATGCAATGAATTTATTCATGACTTATCGTATCGACGGACATTTTGACTTTCTCAAATGTAGAACTGTGAGGGGCCAGGAGTGAGTTCATGCATACAACGATGGTCTCGGTGCTTTGCTCAACGCTCTCCACACCAGATATAGGGGCCAACCACTGTCCGAGCTTGGCAAGAAACAGTCAGTCGAAGAGTACCAAAATGTCGAAGGAACAATGTGAGTAGAGCGAGTGTCAAAGCGTGCTCTCCTCCTGCTGATGTCACGTACAGAATCGGTTTCAGGACACCGCGTAACTGGCAGGGATTCGGAGTCGCCGGCGAGCATCTTCATTTCATCAAGAAGGATCGATCTGCTGGAGGACATGTCCTCGACCTGAGAGGAAAGGGACTAACGTTCAAAATGGCCGTAGCGAGTAACATTCACGTAGAACTTCCCACTTCGGATGATTTCAATGCCGCGAAGCTCGTGACGGACGACGCAGGAGTCAGAGAAGTGGAAGGTTGACCTGAGGGATTCGAATCATGTGATTACAAAGCTCGCCCCGGTAAGATAGTATCTACACATGCACTCAACCCACGTTCCACCTGTATCCCATACGTCTTCGTTTTGCACGTGTAGTTGCTTGGATCAGCCAACTGAGTCTTGAATGAGGCCGGCTGCAAGGTCCTTGGCGCCAGAATAATCGATCCTAACATCTACCAAAGCAAGTCCGTTGTGTGCAAGCGCTTGGTCCATCACTGCTTCAATCTCGGAGGAGTCGTGTATACGGAAGCCTTTACCTCCAAACGCTTCGGCGTATTTGACAAAGTCAATGCCACCCAGCTTGATACCTGAGCTTCGATTGTACTGTTCCGGTTGAAGCGATGTTAGTAATTCGAGTGCACGGTGCGCCCGTAATTGCGGACACTCGAAAAATACGTGAATGAACATACCTTCATTACTTCCTGAAATTCGACCTGCTTGGCGTTAGTGGTACTATCATGGGTTAAACACTCGCAATCATGTATCATACCATATTGTAGGCTTCATCGTTCCAGATGAAGTGGGTGATGTTACACCCCTGCGAAACTGCGGTTGAAAGCTCTTGTGACGAGAACATGAACCCTCCATCACCACTGACAGAAACCACTTTCTGCGAACAGGGCGGATCTTGGACGAGCGAAGATGCAATAGCCCATGGCATGCCCACTCCTAAAGTTTGCTGTCCGTTGCTGCAGAGAAGCTTTCTCGGCTCGTATGCGAAGAAGTAACGCATCATGTAGATGTACACTGTTCCAACATCTCTAGAGAGACTGTCAGTAATCATCATAATGCGTGTCTCTCAAGATGAACGCACACGCAAACGGTTGTATCTTTCGAGACACGCTTTTGTAGCGCCGCAATGAATTGGAGTGGGTGCACAAGTCCAGCGGCGCTCTTGAAGCTCTCGATACCATGCTGCCATGATCGTAGCTCGAGAGTTAAGGATCTGCAGAAATCATCCTGCGCTGGATCGGTCACATGCTTCACTGTTTCGCCAAGAGCTAGAATGTTCTCTTTCACGGATCCAAGAAGCTCAATTTCAGGATGGTAGTAAGCGCCGTAATCGCAGGAAGTGTAGTCCACATGTACGATACATAGGTTAGACTTTGGGTTCCACGAGCTCGCATCGTATTCAGTGGGGTCATAGCCCAAACATATGATGAGGTCCGATCGTTCGAGGACCCTATCTCCCGTTTGGTTTCGGAACAACCCAACTCGTCCAAAATATACATCATCAGCAAGGTCTGTTGAGATAGCACCAGCTGCCTGGAAAGTTTCGACGACCGCGATGGGATGTCTCTCGAGGAAGTGGCGGACGGCACCGACAACAATGTTACTGGCGGCTCTTTGACCCAGAAAGAGAACCGGTAACTTGGCCTCGTCCATCATTTTCGCCACGGTCTGTATATTAGCGGTTGGCGCCGGACCAAGAGGCGGAGACTTGAATGCCGAGCTCGGGAAGGCGGTAATCTTGCTCTTCCCGGCCGCAACATCCATTGGTAGGGAAACCACTGCACTCCCTTTTGGATTGGCATTGGCCGCTCGGAATGCTGCCAGAACCACCTCTGCAGCTTGATCTTCCACGTCGATGTTAGTGGCTGTCTTGGCAGTGGGACGCAGAATGTCGAGGGCTTCGTCTCGGGATTAGCTCTCTGCATGAACCAGCGGAAGTGAAGTGGAATACTAGCCTTTCATGCTCTGATGAGTATGCTTAGTGCTCAGCAGACGAGGAACGCTGCCGACCAGAGCCACGACTGGATCACCTTCTGTCGTAGCAGTGACCAGGCCTGTGGTTAGATTGCCTGCGCCAGGTCCTGAGGTTGCAATGCAGACACCTGGATTGCCCGTAATGCGGCCCACGGCGGCGGCCATGAAGGCAGCGTTTTGTTCATGCCTGCAGACGACTAGCTTGATCTCTGGGTGATCTGAAAGGATGTCGAAGATGGCATCGACCTTGGCCCCAGGTATACCGAACACAACCTTCACATTCGCCTGGACCAAGCTTTCGACAATGATCTGGGCGACTTGCTGGTCGGCCATCGAGTGCGGTAATCAATGGATCCAACGACGTTGTGATAATGGACGTGCGAGAAGGAGGGCTGGTCGACTTGCCTTGTGGAGCGACGTGCTTGCTACTGCAGCATTGTGTAGCGTGAGAAGTAGTGAGCTTTCCGTGGTGGTCTGGACGGACTGTGGGCCCATTATCATCATGCAGGAGGGTTATGTCATGCTCAGCTCACACCAGCGAGCGCAGCTGCATCCGCAACTACAGAGCCAGACCACGGCACCCAACTCGCGTCTTGGCGATGATGCATCGGCCTGGGCCGCGCACAAGTCAATGCAGCGATGAGATCCCCGTCCCATAACAATGTCGTTGAAGCGCAAGGCATCTCATCCAGACGATACGACCGATGAGCCGTCCGTCTTCCGCAGTCAGCCCATTGAGGACCGACAGAGCACTTTCATCGGCTTCTACTCGCCCTCGCTCAAGCCCAAGGAGCTGCAATCGTTGTCCGAGCTGAACACGGCTGACCACAAGATTGCCGCCTGGCGGCGCGAGTCCAACCAGCAGACCATTGGCAAAACCAAACGATACGTGGTCGGTTCCGACGATGACGGGGAGAAATACGCGGGCAAAAAGGTTGAAAAGGTGATGGAAGCTTGCGATGCCATAGGCAGCGTTGTAGTGGCGAGGTGGTGGGGCGGCATCATGCTGGGCCCAGTCCGCTTCACACACATCGAGAATGTGGCTCGGGACAGCATACGCGCCTGCGAGTCGCATCGTGCTGAAGCAGGGGCGAAGCGGCGGAAAATGCTGGAAGAGAAGGAAGAGCACGCCAAGCTGTGCAGAACACTTGCTGATAGAGATGCGAGCATCACTGTACTGCGGAAGCTCGCTGCAGACAAGGAGCAAAAGCTCAAGCATGTCCAGGAGGACGGCCTCCCTGCTGCGAAAGACGAGACCGTCGGTGCGCAGCAGGCGACAGCTGCTACCCCGAGCTCGAGGGCTTCCACAGATTACTCATCCTTGCCTCTGGACCGTTTGCGAGCTCTGGAAAAGGCGAGAGACGCAACTCTGACCTTCCTCCTCAAGAGGATAGACAGAGCTGAAGGCGATCTGGCCAAGCTAGCCATCGACGCAGGTTGAAATTTTGCAGTAAGTGATCGTAATTTTCACAGGTCGCCAGGTGACTTAATCTATTCGCTCTACCTTTTCCTGGCCAGCAGCATTCAGATATGGATCTCGACTCTGCACACCAGAGAGCCGATTCTCCGAATCGACGAAACTTCGAGCTCCTGCTCGCTCTCCACCGGAGCTATTCTCTTCCGTCTTCGACTCTCGAAGCCGCAAATCCTGGACGTGGTGATTTTTCGGCACTGTTTCGGGGTCGCTCTCTGTCGGGGCGAATTTACTTCGTTCCCGAATCATCTCCCCATATCTCCAGAAGAGGAACGGAATTGGAGCAAGTAGGACTGCAACTCCGCCAACGAGGCTCCCAGCACCTCCTACCCCAAGTGCATCAAACATCTGCGCGGTGAACAACGGAGCGACTGCGCCAAACGCGCTCCGGCACACCTTGCTCTCAGTCAGCAGGCGGTCGTGGACTGTTTCTCTTCTTACGTAGATCACCTACAGTGTTTGCTGCTATGGCGCTGGCAGCGTACATCAAGTACGTGTCCGCCAGGTATGACAGATATGAGACAAAGATCAAGACAATGGCAGTTGATAGAAGCATTCCCGCCTGTGGAACAAGCTTCTGGTCAGCACACAGCACTTCCTTCGAGAGAAAAGCCCACCTACAAGCGTCGGGACAATCCAATGGACCGAGTTGAAGTTTGCGGTCCAGGCGAATGCGAACATGGTGACGGGGAAAAGTGAGCCCCCAATCATGGCCTGGCGTCCTATATGAATCAAATATTCCAAGTCTAGACATAACCGCCAGCACTCACCAAAGGCATACGATCCTCAGGCTTTCGCGGAATACCTGCCAACATTCTCTTCTTCCCCAAGGTCGACTCATAGAAGACGATGGCTCCTGCAATGCATGCTCCTATCATTGTCCCGATGAGAGGAGAGCGCCGACACCGCTGTTCCACCCGCGCATCTGCTGGAACACGATTGGATAACTGTCGCATGTTAGTGCGTTTCTGATGTACACATGCTTTGGGATGACCACTCACATTGTGAACAGCATGTACAGCAGAGCATACACGATGCTAAGGTATATTGCGACCAACAGTGAGATCTATCAGGAGATGAATGTGATCAGCCTTTGTCGCATCACCCATGACCTTTCCTCCACTTACAGGGTCCCACAGTATGATCCAAGGTCTCGTGAGAGTGACACGAAAGATCTGGGCGAGCGACTCCCCTGCCGCCTCTTTTGGGGCTTGCACATTCTCATACCCTGGCACTTTCGCTCTACGGATCCTTTTCGCTTTGTTGGCCAAAACCTGCTCGGGCAATGTTTCTGGTATCGTGAAGAGTGGCCCCAGTGTCAATGCAGCCAACCACAGAAGCACGTAAAATGCCCACCGCCAGTCTTTCTTGAGTTCCTAAAAGCCGGACACTACCGGTCCCAAGGCAGGCCCAGCGAAAGTCATCATGGAGAAGACAACCATTGCATTGCCACGTTCCACTGGACCCCACAGGTCAGCAAGCACGCCCGGGACATTACTTAGTGCAGCAGACGCGAATGTTCCAGTGAAGAATCAGCCCACCAGAAGTCCAGCAAATGTATTGGTGAAGGCGCAGAGAAGGTTGAATATCGAGTAGCAAATGTATGTCCCGTAAAATACCCACCTCCTGCCATTTCTCTCGGATAGCGGTGCCCATAGAAGAGGTCCGAAGCAGTATCCAAGTAGAAACAACGTCGTGACAAGATTGGACGCCAAGACTGATGCGCCAAAGTGCTCAGATATGCTGTTGAGACATCCTGTGACAGTCAGCTCACATCTGGGATGGCACGGAGCAACTGTACCTGATGGAGATGAGGAAGCGAATGTCGCTGAGATAACAAGGAGGATCGACACAATCGTGATGTACCACCGCCTCGTTACTGACCCTAGAGCATCAAACAGAAGTCAGCTGGTGATCCACGCACACCATTGTTGTTGAGCCATGGCCATGACGATCAAAGACGCCAAAGAAGAGGTGCGGCACTGACAGTTCTTCGGATTTTCCACGTCGCCTTCGAAGAAGTCTACATGTCCATCTTGATTCAAATGTATAATGTCATCATGGATCGTCCGGCTCCTGTATGGCTTTGCTACTGGTCGCGACAGAACGCGTTCAAGCGAATCCATGGCTGCGTTTCGATCGTGGGGCAACCCATCCGTCCCGCACCTCCTCACACCAAACAAACACAGGAACAAGTACGCCGTACAGGAGTATCAGTAGGGACACGAAGACGGGAAGATCTTGGAGAGACGACTTGTTCGCAATTGCAATTGAAATGGCGAGGGGAAAAGTTTGTCTGGCTTGCACATTGTCCCGGTTCGCATCATCGCCACTTGTGTGAACGCCTCCATGCGGCGCGCCTTTCGCTGTTTCCTTTTTAACTCCGGCCGAATAAGTTTGGTGGAGTGATGCTACCAAGCGGCAAAGGCTTCGGGAGTACGGCACACGCTTGCGCGGAAAGTGGATAAAGCTGCTCTTACGTGTGGAGGACCGAGGCCCATCAGATGGGGTGCAAACAGAGCTGTGAACCAACGCTCGAACCATCTGGTGGGCTGCCTTCTGTCGTCATGGCTTGCTATGCAGAATGTTGGACCTTCCCGTTCCATAACAGGCTGAAAAGTTTCTCCTGTGATGACTCGACGCAAATAATGCCAGTGGCGAGCCTGTCGAGAGGCTCCTTGTGTCGAAGCAGTGCAGCGCAAACGAACAATTTGATCTGCTGTTTGCTTCAGTCTCGACGTGCTGCGCATCGTAAAAAGGGCGTCAGCGCTCAAAACCAGCGGAGGAACCTATGTAGAGAATTTTGATACATGCCCGCATCATCTTGTACAGGCAATAAAGCGTATCTGTGGTCAAGGGGATGTCGGGTAGCTAGAATCACATGCCAATGTACGCAAGGCGATGTTGCTGAGTCGCCGTGCAATCAATGACATTGCAAAGTTGTCACTGGCTGGAGCGTTGGAACTAGACAGCCTTGAGCGGGTTCGTTGTGAAGGAGTGAGATGTCAGTGTACTGGACTATCTGACAGCAGACCCTGAACAATTCTCGTCTGCGACAACTGCACTTGCCACGCACGTTCGCCATCGCGTGCGACGTGCATATGGAGCATCGACTAGTGCGTGTCACTGGCTCAGATGAGATCAAGGCAAAACCAAGGCAGACGATGCTCATGGATGACATAGTCGCCAATATCATTACATTCGCACAGCCTTTACGAATGAGCTTCGCATCGCCTTCAAAAACGATGCGAGCTCTTTCGTTTCATTCAGGCGTGCCTGAGCTTCCGCCACCTCGTCTCTCGGCAGGCGTGGCTTTGTGCTCGCGATTTCGTACTCTCTCCCACCTATTTGTAACTCGAACCAGCACTCGCGATCTGCGTCTCGACCGTCGAGCCCAAGAAAAACAAACTTGAGCCGGTCTTCCAGGCCCGTTCCTTCCATGCGTAAGCCCAGACAAGTCTCCCAAAACCGCAATTCAGGCAAATCGTGTCGTGCTTGCGCATCGAGCGACCGTTGATATGCTGCTTGAGCGTCCTTCTTCTGCCTTATTTTTGCCTGTGTCGACGCCATCTCAGTTTTGAGCTGGTCGCGACGGTTTATATGCTCCTCCCTCTCAGCAGTCAGCGAGCGGATCGCGTCATGCATCTCAGCAGTCTCTTGCGCCTCTTTGGCCAGTGTGTGTGCATGATTTGACGATTTACTTTCGAGTTCTGCGATTGCATGTTTCTTCTGCCGTTGTTGGTCTGCTCATCATTAGCACCCGTTCAGAGCTGCCAAAGAAGTGGATGGACATACCCTCCAGGTCCGCAACATTCATGCGGAAGGCATTCTTCTCCTCCAGAACTCGCTTCCTTCCGCGCTCGATGAATTCATCAAATCGCTGCGTAAATTGCGCCATGCGTTGTCGCAAATCCTCAAAGTTGAAGTCGACAGTGGGGAGTGTGTCCGCCATCGATGGACCACTGACGCTGTAGTCCTGCTGTCGGCCGGAGATAGATGAGCCAAATCTGCTCGGAGTCATTGCGACTGTCGACATCCCGATGGCGCGTGTGGTAGTCGTAATCGCTGCCTGTCGCTGTATGTAGGGATGCGAATGTCATTGTCTGGTGATGCGCTCGTGTTGTTCTCGCATGTAAACAGTCGGATCTCGGCCCGATCCGGTTGCAACGAGCTAGGGAGAAAATCCCATCCACGTGCTCTTACAGATGAGACTTCTTCGTCTCCACGATTCACTCGAACACCACTGCACACTGGGAACACTTGTCCTGCCAGCGAATGTTTTAATCTTACTATTGACCGGAAGAATTCGCGCGACTGTGCCATATACTATGATCAAGCTCGCGTTCAAAGTCTGGATTTGCAAGCTTGCCATCGAGCCGAATGGCTGAAAGAGCGAAGCGCAATCTGCCGTACGGTCACTTCGGACGGGTAGCGTATTCCCTGGAAGATGAAGAATGGTCTTTTGAGCGTATCCTGGCACCTCCCCAATCGATTCGTACCTGTGGAGCTCCGAACCAGGTCTATCAGCCATTTAAAAGACAGCATCTTGAACAAACTCCTGTTCGCACAGAACCTCAGAGCCAACGTATACGTAGGCAGATAAAAGACACTGTTCAGCATGTACCTGAAATACAGCCAGCGGCGGGCTTACTACCGGGTTTGTTACGAATCTCACAAGCTGCACAGGAGGCCACTCTGAAGCACGACAGTACTGCCGGAAGATTCATCGCAACTAGCAACATTCGCTCCGAGATTCAACACAAAGCGATCTGTATTGCGGCATTAGCGTGTGGCGAGAGTAGGACGGAATTGCGCTTGATCCATGTACAGAGTCGGAAAAGAGGCCTATCAAATGGTGACAAAAGCTGGATCGCAATTCCCACTCTCTACGGCGAGGAGACTGTATGCAGCGACTTGGACGGACCGATTCAACAAGTTGTCTTTGCGGAGCCGATCGACAGGAGAGAGCCACTGCTAGGCGTTCGTCTTCTTACGAAAACGCTGATATTCCGTCCAACTCATGGAACAGCCAGAAATTCGGAACCAGAAGCGTCTTCCGACATTCAACCCAATTTGATGTACGAGGTGCACCTCGCTTCGACTGGGAATATAACGCACGCAGACGTGGCCTTCAATCCCTGGTTTTCTCAGCAACTAGCAATAGTTGATCAAAGCGGCTCGTGGACGGTGATGGAGTTCCAGTCTCGCAAGCTCTCTCGTGTGGCACGCACATGGACGGGTGCTGTTTCAGTCAGCTCTCTCAACGATGGATGGGCCCGGATCGCCTGGCTCTTCAATCTTGAGACGATCGCAGTGTGCACTCGAGACGCTATAGCGCTATTCAGTATTGCAGGGCAAAATGGTGTCCGATTGCATTCTTGCACGCCAGATATCACGAAAGGTGTGCCATGGATTCTGGACTTTGCCGTACTTCCTGGCCATATGGACAAGTTTGCAGTCCTGACTACGAACAGTCTTCTTGTCTATCGAGTACGGAGCTCGGTTTTGCATGGAATGCAAGTAGAGAATGCGGCGACTTTAGAGCATTTCCATAACCCGGAAGCTATAAGCTTGCGGATGAGCATCTGGGGTCACAGCGAGAGTACGTTGCCCTGCGTGATCAATCCATCCCCAGCTAACTTTTCGTCAGGAATAAACGTGCTGCTCTTCCCGGAGACCGGTGGGGTTGCAACTTTGTATGGTGTCGACACCTCAGAAGAACCGGATCTTCGCCTCTTCGACCCGATCGAGGTACGACTCGAGAAGACTGGTGCTTCTTTGACGATTGTGGACCTTCACATCACACCAGTCTCCTCAGGCACCAGCGAATCATCCTTCAGCGAGCATCAAACTGAGTTCTTCATCGCTGTAGTCATGCTTAGTGACAATACTGTCGTAGAGCAGATTCTGTGTCGGTCTTGTCTCGATACTGGAGAACAAATTCATGTGACAGCCCGAGAGACTAAGTTGAATGCTACTGGTGCGAGAGTCAAAGAGATCGGGTTTGTGGGTACGACCGGAAGCAATGGCTTTGGCGAGCATGGGCTCGGCCGACCCCAACCTGCGTCGAGACGTGCGAGACGTGTCGTCACTGGACGCACTCCAGAAGATAGAAGAGTGGATCTATGCCGCATCGCAAAGGGAGTTACTGTTCATCACGAACACACCTCTGTTGCGCACATCATACGCGATGCGAAGACCGCTATACAAGCCGAAGAGTGCACAATCCTGCCAATGCGTGCACTGGACAGCTTCCAACACGTCGACTGCACCAGCATCGAGGACGAAGTGATGGACAAGAGTCTGGACGAGAGTCTGGACGAGGTACAGCACCTTTTGTGCGGACCAATTGACTTGCGCGACTCATCCGATGAGACCCTTGAACGAGAACAGCGCCTCAAGATTGGCCCTATCCTGACCACGGTGCCAGTCGGTCTTCCCCCGGAAATACACGCCCACTCACTTCCAGAGACGTATAACGCGATCATGAGTTGCTGGCTTGCCGGCCTTGCAGATGTGATTCCGGGACGTGTACGTCTCGCGAAAGCAGCAGTGGCACGACAAGTCACAATACAACTCGGATTGGCAAGTCGTGTCGCCTACGCAGGTGATGCGGAGCTCCAACCTTTGGCTCGCGGCATCGAGGATCAGCATTCTGTGGCGGCACCATCGTCCAAATTGCCGATTAGAGCAACGGCTATCCATCACGAAGCATCTGCGGATCCGATGGAAATTGCCGGATCTTCGCAGTTCTCAACGCTACCCACACCTTCACCCACAGCAACGCCTTCCGTGATCACCATGTCGACGGGACTGTCGAGCTTAGCGGCACCCGAGATATACCGCCTTTGCAGATACACCACATTTACCAAGCCGTCTCCGTCGGTCTTGTCTCGGCCAATGAGCAGAATCTTGTCTCATTGGACCATAGGGGACTCTCCGGCCGAGTATGACTGGCAGAGCATCGCTAAAAGCGTCCAGCGCGATGACTATGATGAGGATGAAGTTGAAGCTATGTCAGAGAGGGATCGGAAACGCCTACAGCGACGAGCAGAGCGGCACATAAAGCGTCAGCGGAGAGAAGCTGAAGCGAGCCAAGCACAGCAAATGGCAAGCAGTCAAGCACCTGAGATTCTGGCTGCGAGCCAGCCGACGATCACGAGCAGCCAACCAACTGCGACGCGCGTCGCTGTTGCTAGTCAAGTCGTGCCTGGGCGCTTTGGTGGCAGACCGATGAAGAGGAAACGGAAGTCGGGTTTCTAGGCATCCTGTTGCATTACAGCTCGATTGATATGTGACGTTTTGAGCTACGGCATTCCGAAGTATGACGTTCGGGTCCACTTGCTTTCATATGCAAGATCTGGGGAAAGCCAATCTGGCAGGAGCTGCCGATCTGCCTAGGCACGAATTGTGAGCGGAGAAGTGTTGACGACATGATTACAGTAGTGTCGTTGAAAGAGGACTGTTTACTCTTTGTCAGAAAGACACCATAGCGAACGACGCTTTTAGTAAATTGCTTCACAGTGTAATTAAAGCGACCGAAACCTCCACAATGTCATCGGTGAGCTCTCATGACTTTTCGCTTTGTATGTTCCAGGCTAATCCATGCGACAGCAGAAGAGTCTGAAAGATGTTGCGAAGCAGAACCCTACGCAGATAGGCGATCCGGTATCATTGAAAGCAGAAACATCCAACAATGTATGTATGCAATACAACCAGCGATGTCGTGACGACCATTGAACTGTTCAGGAACCGACCGATCAAGACCGTGGTGCAAGAGCAGAGAAAAGCAAGCAGAGCAGTAGTGCTGCTGTTTCACCAACCGAGGGAGACTTGGATGGCGGGAAGAGCAAGCAACATCTCAAGAACCAAGACCTAGCAGGGACCGGAGGCAAAAAGCTGAATGTATCTTCTGCTCCTGCGCCGACGGAGGGTGATTTGGATAGTCAAGGAGGAGGAAAGTCGTTGAAGGATATTGCACAACAGAAGATCAACAAGGGCAACCCAAGCCAGCTTGGAGATCCTGTGAGCTTGAAAGCCGAAACGTCCAACACTGAGCCTACCGATCAAGATCGAGGGGCACTAGGCACGAGCAAGCACGGAAAACCAAAGATGTGAATCTGCTTTCGGGTTGCGACCTGGAGGGTGACTTTGCTTCACTTTAGTGTAGCAAGTGAAGTAGGAGCTCGGGGCGAGTTATTACGGTCACTTAGGTTGCCTCGTCAGTCAAATGCTCTTCCACACTGTTCTCTTGTGCTCTCTCCAATACCACTGAACATTCATCCAAAACCTGAGACAAGCGACAGACGCGGGAAATATGTTTCCAAGCCCAGCACGCGGTGTCCCACGCTCTTATCGTGGGGCAAGGCAAGCCACCTTTCTGGATCAAAGTGGCAGACCTCCATACTACGAAGACATACACGGCTCGTGTGATCCGGGCGAAGACGATGAAGGCCCACCAGAGCAGTGCGAGTCTGACTCTGACTCCCATGTCCAACATCGCATCAAAGACAAGGAGCGTTCCAGGGATCGGGCTCATTACAAGAGCCACAACGAGAAGGCACAGGTAACGAGTATTGACAAGGTCGAGGAGGATGAGCTATCGGGCAGCGACGCTATTCACGTCGGGACTCCGGATATCAACCAAGAACATGAGTATCGAATTATCCCCAAACTGAATCCCAAGCACTCAGTTCCCCGAGCAGAAGTCAGGAGGCTGCAAGCGAGGAAGTGTGGGTTGTTCAGCGGAGCCTTCGGGTCGGATGTGATGCGCATTGTGGAGAACGAGGAGGGAATCGTGGAAGACGACGGCGCCTCCGGTAAGCGCGCAGAACGCGAACGCGTGGGGCGTCGTTCAGCCACCAGGATCAGCATCAAACAGCAATTGGCAGAGCGCATCGCGTGCAAGAGGCAGGCAGAGAAAGCGGGAAAGCGAGCTCGCAGACGCGAACAGGACGCTAGCAAGGCCGCGATGATGGCACGGACAGGCGTAGCGAAGGGCAGCAACAAAATAACTTCCAAGCCACGACCCAAGCAAAAGGCCAGGTCCAGCATTGGCTCCAAGTCGTCCAAGGCCGCGGCTCAGCAGCACGGCGGAGGTCTGC